>JAQBSW010010638.1:0-23380 GCA_029291075.1 Eudiplozoon nipponicum | reverse complement strand
GATATGCGGCTCTCACCTCTAGTAGTCTCGTATACATTGAACTTGACTGGAAATGTCGGCTGCACAATTTCTATGCAGTCACGAACATTAACTGTTTGTAGCTTTCGCCACATACACATATATAGGCAATACAATTTAATAATAATTGATTGCGCGGGTGGTGGTAAAATTTCTTTAAATCAAGTTTGCGAGCTAGAAGTAAACACCAATCCCATTGTATTTAACCAGTCGTCGAACAACATAACAAAACTACCGCCAGCTGCAACGCACTGACGCGTTTCGACCTTCCATGATCATCATCTATCTTTGTCGTTCCGAAGAATTTTCGAATGAGCGACGATTTCCACAGTTGACGGAAAGACAACAGAACACAGGCGCAATGGTGCATCAGGATCGGGAAACGTCTGGCGCAGAAAGTAGAAGACCGTACTTTCTGCGCATCAACGGCATCAACGGCGCCAAAGGAAAGAAACCAATTACAATCCGACATTCCTGTCGACTCTTTTCGACCACGCCGAATTTCTCACATAGAGAGCCAAACTGACATTTTCAGTCACAATCACCAGCCTACTTGTTTGCATGAACTGGCCAAACGGTCCAACGAACTTCTGCACATTCTTGATTTCAGAACTGGCGAAGAATTTATCGTAGACACATGATCAGCAGTCTCAGTTCTCAAGGGGAATTCAATGGTCGAGATGTCACTAGACGTTTTACTCGCAACACTCAATAAAGGTTTAAGGCGTGAATGTACTCACAACTTCATCGTCGCCAAGGTCTCACATAATATAATAGACCTTGATTTCCTTTTGAAATTTCGGCTCATTGTTGATCTTGCTAATCAAAAAATCATCGACCCCTCCACCGGACTTGAGCAAAATTTTTGGACACTTGCCGTCAAGCGTTTGGAGTTATAAGTCATTCAGCTAACCCCAATGCATCATTCAGCAGAGATATCAGCATCTCTTCGAGAACAAAAGTCGCTTTTCGATCTCAACAAGTCAGAGCTACGGGTCTCCAACACGAAGGACAACCTATTGCACTCAAGAAGCGATCACTGGCCCCTTCTAAATTGAAAGCTCTTCAAGAGGAATTTTCAAGGCTGTTGGAAGAGAGAATCATCAGACCATCGAAAACTTCATGGGCGTCACCACTGCACTTAGTGTCCAAATCGAATGGATCGTACAGAGCCCGCGGAAATTATCGCAAGTTAAATTCAGTGACAAAATCTGATGCATATCCTTTTCCCAATATTAAAACCTTACTTGAAAAACTCAACAGCAGCAATTTCTTCTCAGTTATTGACCTCAGACAAGCCTACCACCACATCCCGGCAGCGCCAAAAGATATTCAAAAGACTGCGGTCATCACTCCATTTGGCCTTTTCGAATATCTTTACATGCCTTTTGGACTTAATTGTGCTACAAAGACATTTCAAAGATTCATGGACATCATACTTCGCGATGACGCAGCTTACTGTATGTCATATCTCGATGACACAATGGTATTCTGTCCAAACTTAGAGTCTCATGCGAAGCATTTACGAAATTTCCTCTCACACTTATCCAACTACGGAATCAAGATTAACAGTGACAAGACGCAGATTGCAACTACATCCTTGGACTTCCTAGAACATCGTATCACGCCAAAAATTATTCAATCTTTGTCGTCAAATGCGAATTCAATCAGGCTTATCAAGTCACCGAAGACTGTTAGCGATTTGCAGAAAATTTTGAGAGTCCTAAACTACTATCGCATGTTCATTCCCGATCTTTCAAGACAACTTTATCCTTTGTGTAGGCACCTGCGGAATCGAAAAGGACTTAGCAAGAACTCCATCATTCCTTGGTCATCTGAAGACGAGGAATTACTTTGATTCGCCATCAACTCGTTAGCAAATGCTACAATGCTAACGCATCCAGATTTTCAACGACCATTTATACTCAAGTCAAATGCTTCTGAGTTCGTTATTGGAGCCGCTGTGTAACAAGAGATCGACGGAGTTTGGAAGTCTATCAGTTTCTACTCGCGTACTCTCCAACCAGTAGAAACAAGATACAACAATTCCGGTCGAGAGCTCCTTGCCATCCACGACGCAGTGCGCCATTTTATCAGCATCATTGGCAGCAGCAGATGTGTCGTTTTCACAGATCATGCACAATTAGTTAGCGCACTTTGAAACGCGACTTCAACTATTGCCAAGTACCCTGCAAAAATGGAAAGACAGCTTCCACGTCTAAACGAATGGCAAATTGACATCTTTCATGTCAAGGGCGAACAAAACTTCATTGCAGACGCCCTTTCCAGGCCAGACGTCTCGCTACAACCACCTTCTCCGTCGCCACTCACTGTCAAGTCCGTGACACTCAATGAACCTGCACTAACGCCATCCCTCCTGCGAATGAAACAGCGCGGTGACACTCACATTCAAAGATCAGTAGCCCGTCACCCCACCAAAATCTTATTTCGTCTCTGGTAAGGCTTACCTATTATCTACTTCAGGGATAGGCAGACCAACAATCCAGTTCTGACAGACCAGCCTTCAGAGAAACCTTTTCGACTCAATTCACTCAATTTCTCACCCAGGATGCAAGGCGACTGTCCGACTTATTACAGATCGTTTTTGGGGATCACAGGCTCAGGCAGAACCTAAACGATGGGCCTCCGAGTGCGCTATTTGCCAGAAAAACAAGATCACACGGCACACTCATTCAAAGTTGCAACATTTCCGAACTACTTCTCGCCTAGCCATCGTCCACATCGACATAGTTCATCTGACAAAGGTTCAAGGTTTCAGCTACCTTCTAACTATGATTGATAGATTTACACGATGGTCTGTGGCATTACCTCTTGGCACCATTTCTGCAGACGAAGTAACTAACGGTTTTATCTCTGCATAGATATCCAATTATGGTGTTCCCAATGAGGTCGTCACTAACAGTAGCACTTCCTTCTTATCAGATCGTTTCAAAACCACCTTGCGGTTCATGGGATGCACCTTACGCCAGACGACTGTCTACCATCCCCAAGCTAACGGTATGGTAGAGAGAATGCATAGGTAACTCAAAGCTGCTTTAGCATCCTCGTCCATTAATGGCAACTGGGTCGATGTACTACCTTTAGTTCTGCTTGCCATGCGTTCCCGTACACGTGAACCCATTAAAACGTCTGCGTCACAACTCTTCTATGGCATGGATCTACGCCTGCCTAGTCAGTTCTCACGTCTACTACCCGCACAGGATGACCCACAAGACGAAGCTGCCCGCCTCCGACTTCATTTAGGTAAGATATCTCGAAGAGCAGCCGAGACATACGCCTCGTCCAGTCTTCTTTCACCCGCAGCTCCACAGCCGCAACAGAGTACTCGTTTGCAACGACGCTGCTGTCGCACCACTTCAACCAAAGTATCGCGGTCCTTACCCGATATTTCTCAACCAGCTGAAATACTACATTATCATGCAAGGTGTGACACCTACATCGGTAAACCGTTTATCGAACCGCCTGGTCCTGGGAACATACAACCTTCTACACGCGTCTCAGGCTCTGTCTGCTTACAATCGCAACCTAGCAATAGATTGCTTTGCATGGCGTATAACTAATAATTTTTAACACTAAATTTTCGTCATTCTACGTATCAAATATGTAACTTTATGCGCAACACTTGCGCACTATGTCACGCAGCGTATATGAACTTATATGATTCATTTACTTCTCACACTCAATTTTCTCACTTGGTTTAACCAGCTGTTCTTAGCTAACAAATGTGTAGCATTTTGTTGAACAGTTCTTTGGTATTATGCCACCTCTGCAACAAAGATTGAGTACACTTTTTTCGTTACCCTTAGATTTTCATGTATATATTTTTCATATTTTAACGTATGGCTCACACCGGAGCTCACACTGCCTATTTTGGTATGATCAGCTAGTTAGAGCTAACGCCTTGTGTAGCAACACTAATTAGTTAACGACTTCATATCATGGTACGGGCCACTTTCAATGCATATCTCAACTTCATTAGTTGAACAGTGACCACTCTACGAATATCATGACCACAACGTCGAGCACACACTAGCTACTTTGGTAGTATTCAAACACATTGACGGCGATACAGCCTGCCCAGGTTTCAACTTAAACCTGGCAACTTCAGTGGCAATCTACCTTGAAATCTTCACGCTGCGGCTCTCCAAACCTCACACTGCTCTATTTTGCCTCAGGCGGTATGACCGGCTACTACAGCTAACAATTTGTGTAGCAATTCCTAGTGGCTAAATCAAGTTTTCAATCCAATTGTACTTAATCAGCCACACAACATGGAAAATGCCTCCGTAAATCACACGTACTGACGCATTTCCTTCTTCCATGATCATCGTCAGAGCACGACAGGATTGAGGATCAAACTGCAACGCATATATAAGGAAAGCAAAATTAGATATGCAGCCCTCACCTATAGTAGCTTTGCATAACTTGCACTTTACTGGAAAGGCAGGACACACAATTTCTTAACAGCCACGAACATCGATCTATTGCATGTTTCGCTATATGGCAGTTTGTTACACAATTAAACATTCATTGATTTCGTGTGTGCTGATAACTTTTCGTTGAAACAAATTTGCGGGGTTCATGAAAACAACGATCACATTGCCTATTATCAGACACACAACATAACATGTATTGTCGCGTTTCGTCCTTCCATGCTCTTTATCAGAGCATGACGGCAAACCGACTAGCGAGGATCAAACTGCAATAAATATATAGGGAAAGCTAAATTAGTTACACGGTTCTCAACTCTATTAATTTATATATATATATATATATATATATATATATATATATATATATATATATATATATATATATATATATATATATATATATATATATATGAAACTGGCTTGTTTAATTGTCTAACTTGTAAACATGTAGCAAAAGCTGAAAAAAGTTGATGTTTGTTTCTGCAGCCGATATTTCCAGTCAAGTGCAATGTTTGCAATACTAACAGTGGTGAGAATCGCTTATCTAATTTGGTATGTTTATATATGCATTACGATTTGATTCGCGCTAGGCAATTTGCCGTCCTGCTCCGATGCTGGACATGAAAGTTTCGAGCATGTCAGTTCGTGTTACCGACGCTAGTTTTCCTATGTTCTCGTTCTTGGTATCACCAACAGCACAATCAGCACTTGTTCAATCGTATGACATAACTTTTGTAGAGCTACATTGAAGAGAATACTAAGATAAAACTTTCTCGCCCTAAGAATAATTATGACTTAAAGGGCTTTAATTCAATATAACGATAACAATACTGATGCAGAAATGAGTAGGAAGTGGTTTAGACAATTGTAAATTTCTCGACGCTGAAGTCTTCAATTATTAAATGAAATTTGAAAAACAAAGAAGAGGGTATTCACGCAACGGACGCTGTTTGCTCTAAATTATAATTTATAACTAGCTAAAAACCCAGAAGTCCTCGCGACAATGACATTTTTTTTCTTGAATTCAACTCCACATTAGAATAAACGTCTATGTACTTGGCATAAAAGTTTAACAGATGGGTTACGTTTTCCTTTTTTCATGGTTTCCACACTAAGGGTCTAATTCCAGCTAATTTGAAAAATATCTGGAAAGTAAATGCGCCTAACTCTTTATTATTAAACCAACAGTCAACTCTAACTTTGGTCGCACCTAGTAAGCCTAAAATTTCTAACCTGAAACTTTGACAGGATAAACACATTCAAATGCGTATTAGGTTTCGCGCACCTAGTAAAAAACAAGCTCAAAAATATAACCAGAAGGATAAATCAAACACAGCATGAACGGAAAGTATAATCTCACGCACATTCGTTTCCTGCTTACTGACGACTCATCAGTAGGAGCCGGTATTACGCCCTCTACCTACTATATATTTGAATGAGGGATGTGGGAAAATTGAACGTTAAAACATCCTATACCAAAATGTAAACCTGCAGTAGTGAAGCTGAATATCATATAACGACTTCGATAATGCGATCTCAAAGCCAACTCACTATATACAAGATATATGCCAAGCCTGTAAAGGGTACCACCTCTATGGTTGTTTTTTTGGTACGTCGTTCCAAAATTATGGTTTCCGAGTGGATACATGGTATAAACACAATGGATTTTTATGTATGTTAAAGCTCACTACAAATATTTCTGAACGCCTGTTAGTCCAGGAAATTCATAGACATATTACACAAATTATTATACTATTAAACGCAAGATTGTCTGGTAATTAATTTATAACATAGAAAATATTTGGCTATAAAGATTGCATATTCAAGCTGTCGTTTGCACTGACTTTCTAGAATCTAAACCTGATTATTGTTTATTAAAATTAAACGTTACTTCTCCTTATGGCCATTTGATAAAATAAAAATAAGCAAAATTTAGAATAATTATTTTTATTTGATTCTATATCTGTAAGACTGTTGCACGGCATCGTACAAAGTTATTAATATTGCATGAACACACGTAAAATGAATTCAACATTTTTATAGAGAAAGTAATAAATGAAATAAAAATAATCGTATCTTATCACTGATATGTACATGGTGTTCAAAAATATACAGGCTGCCCGAAAACTGCGAATCAAAAATAAAAAGATTGTTTATTCTCTAGTCTACTTGATTACACAAGACTGCAAAGCACTCTTCTTGAGGATTGCAGTTTTGACATGTTTTTACGCACAGCCAATAACGTAACTAAGCAAAATCTATGTGCCGCAGACAGAGATTCTAACGTGATTGGCGCACGCTGCAGACGTCTGGTAGGAATGATATGTACAAGTCTGATATCTATATACAGTCGTAATAAAAATTGCGGTTTTGGATGTTTACTAACGTTAATTGACAAATTGAGAGTTGCAAAATAACACGATAACAAATATTCAATTATTGCTTCGGTGTGAAACAACATGTTAGCAAACAATCTAACAAAATTCAAATGTCAGAATAATTAATTGAAATAGGAAAAAGGCAAGGCAGAGACGGCTCAATGTACGGACCAACCAAGACAGCAGATAAATGTATATGTGACTGACGAAAGCTCTGTAATTCTGTACAAACAAAGAAGTATCCACGGCATAATTATCTTCTTCAACACTCAAAACTATTGGTCAATGACGTTGACTGCTCGATGGCACTGCCCCACCTTACTCATTCATTTCGGTGAAAAACGATGCTATCAGTTTCAAATTATCTTAAAAATTATCTGTAACTAGACAGCTGTGCAGACAAATGGTGTATGATCATTGGTGAATCGTTATTGTTGACATTATAAGCAAATAGAAGCAAAACATATTTTCAATTGTTTATATATATATATATATATATATATATATATATATATATATATACATATATATGTCGAAAACCACATTGGCTATTACTTGTTTAAATCCATGACGCATGGTGAATCGAAATAAAGTACACATCGAAATAATAAAGATATGACAGGCAATCAAGTCACGTGTTTGATACCACTGAAGACAAAATGACAAATGACTTCGAAATTTGGCTCACTGAGAAATTCAAATGGTATTTAATTAAAAAATTTTGTCAAATTATAGGATAATATTAAATTTGAACACTAATTTTTATGATTGATTGCAACTCACATATAGATTTGACGATACCGTCCGAATTTATTAAATTAAAATACACGAACGTAAATTCATACAAGTTTTTTTAACCATTCATTTATATACCATACTTAATGTGGATGAGTTTGCTCACAGATCTAGAAATTCTAAATTTTAACCAACATAAATAAATTGACCCTAAATGATCATATTATAGTATGCGAGGATAATGTCTTAAACACAATTCGAATGATGCAACCCCGAATGCCAAAGTTATAAATTGGAAAAAATCCGTTTCTGTTTTAGTAATTTGTAACAATTTAGTTCTATCAGGTCATACACACCTTAGCAAAATAAGATAATGGACGCGAGATAAGCAAAACATCAAAAACTTCTCCAGTTTAGCCTATTTTAGGTTAAAAGAAACTAATTTCAGGTTTGAAATCCTGTTTATTTAATTCATATTGAAGCGGCCGATCACGTTTGTTCTTTGCAAAACTCAATGATAAATCTAAAGCAGAATATCATTCACTAAAGCTCTACGCTTCTTATTAGCGTCAAAATAAGACTATACCCCATGATCAATTGCAAAATATTCTGTTCTACGTTTAGGAAAGGTTTTAAGGAGAATTATGTATCAGGTGTTGCGCACATAATAAAAAATTAGTTCACATGCCCAGAAGGATAAACCAAAAACAGCATGAACGAAAAGTATAATCCCGTGCATATTCGTTTTCTGCTTACTGGCGACTCATCAGTAGGAGCCGGTATTACGCCCTTTAACCACTATATATTTGGGTGAGGAATGTGGGAAAATAAGATGGTTCTATTTTCCTTTTAAGCCACATCTAAAGGCTACCAACAGTTATTTATCTAGATTAACGACACCCGTCCTACATATACCAACAAATTCAAATAAAAATATTTGCTTTGGTTGATGATATTTGATTTTTTTGAAAATATTTATTTTGCGTTTGAAGTAATTTATAACACTAACTTGAAATGTTTTCCTCTTATTTATGTTCATTTGATGGTATTAAAAATAATCCTAACAGTTGTCTTTTCACAATCCGCGCTCTTTATAAACCAACAACAGCATCACAAACTTGCACGGATAAAGAAGAATTTGGGTGTTTTAGAAATCCATATAAAAGCAAAAGAAATTATTCGTGTATATAAAATCAACGTAATTTGAACATAGTATGCCTGTTATTTGATTTTATTCGGACGGCTTAAATGTTCGATAAATACCAAAAATTCTTGGATGCATCATCTTTTCTATCTACCGGACAACACGCAAGCCACCAAATATGCTTATGAAGAAAGCTCATTCTAAATTCTCTACAATTGGCACACTTAAACAATGCAATTGTTACATTCCTCAGTAGTCATCTATTTTTAAGGTGGAGTTATATCGAAAAGCATGTTCAACTTAGTCGTGTATTCATTTCCTGAATCATTTTCTCGGTTCTCTTACTCCAATTGTAATTTCCATCAACATAGCAAAAAATAAGCGAAGTTAATGAACATATGCTTTATACTACCCGGAGGCAAAAACAACGTTCAGCTGTCAAATATGACAAGCGGATCAACGAACGTAATGCCAAAGTAAGCGGGTCATCAGATTGGAAAGTCTATTCTAAAATAAAACATGCGAACCTGTATCTATCTGTCGATACATCTCACAAAACATTGACAAATTTGCTGAAATTACATTTCACCACTCAATCCATTAGCAAACCGTTAAATATGGTTTTCTTTCAATTGATCTATCCTTTCCGTCTATTTATTAATATAAAGTTCCATCTGTCAATGTATGAATATATTGCTTCATCATTTATAATGATCTCTCACGCCCTTACTTTATATATGTTTCATCATATATATATATATATATATATATATATATCCATCTATTTTTGAAAAGTCCCGATCTATCCGTCTATTTATTCATCCACGTAATTCTCTCTCCCACTCTATTAGTTAATAATTATTTTGTGGATTCTAATATCCACTCCCATAATTTTAGCTATCTAGGTTTCACATATTTACACCATCCATTAACATACTTTCATTAAACTAAATATATATATCAGCGATCAATCTAGATAGTTATGTGACTAACCTATCTATCAATATATCCACCTATCTATCAAGATTTTGATCTGTGTGACTTATATATAAATTCAATTTTGTACTTCACATGATTTCCAATCTTTCTATCTCATAGTTTACATTTATTCAGTTCCAATTAAATTTCTGCATGCATTAATTTATCTGACAATTCCAATATACATATTTCCCATTATGAAAAAGTAACGGAATCTTGTAAGCTCTACTTTGCATGTACATTTGTTTCATTTAAAAAAAGTTATTATATTTGATATTTCAATGCCTTTCATAAAAATCTTTTGTACTATCAAGGTTCAAATAAGTATAACTTTCAGTATTTTTATATTGGATATTTAATCATAATTTCCTTCTCTCCAATACGCACGAACAATCTTTGTATCAGTAATTTTCTCTCCAGCTGATGTAAACCTAACTTGAGTGTTCTATTTTCTTTGTCAATTTCAAATAATGGTTAAGAAGACAACGATTACGAAGTAAAGTGCAGCTTCCTGGTGTCAACGGGGAAAATTTAAACGAAATCATCATCAACGTGTAAAATGAAATAGACAAGTTTTCTGCCAGTATTCTCAGTTCATCAAAATTCTACTTGGCACCTGAATATTATTATTTGGGAACTATATAAATAATTATGGCTGCGTTAATTTCTACACAACTTTAATTGTGAAAAGTAAAAATTTAATTCTATATGATTGTGACATTGTTATTTTATGCCAATATGAACAGAAGCCCTGAGAATATCATCTGAAGAAGCCTTAATTAAATCAAAATTTGCATTAGCAACTATTAAGCAGATGAGCGGCAATTTAGTCTTTTTCATAGGAACTGCTATATCTCGAGGTTATTTTCGTTCATCAGGAGGCGGGCGAATAAAAATCATTATAATAATATTACAGTCAACATGTGCTATTTAATGACAGCCTGGGTGAAGCTTAGATATGAATATCATCTTTATTACATTAAATTTTGGATGTGATAGCAGTGGCAGCAGAAGTATTAGTATTATTTTTTAGATTACGAATATTGTCGTTTCTGTTATCAGTAGTATAAGTAGCAGTAAGGGCAGTAATAGAAGAGGTAGATGCACACGTACTAGTAGTAGTTGTCAACATTATTAGTTCTTGTTAATGTTTTTTGTTGATGCAGTCACTGTAATACTAGCAATATTAGTAGTAGTAGTAGTATTAGTAGTAACAACAGAAATAGCTGTTCCTTATTTAGTTGATGTTTATGCTCATATTAGTACAGTATAATTAGTTTTAGTGATAGTATAAATACAAAAATAAATGTTGCAAATTATTTTTTTAAATGCAAAATTATTCATTGCGAGCATCGCAGGTTATTAGTAGAAACGCTAAACTTAATTTTATTTGTATAAATGCTAACTCAAGGACTAAAATAGAACTAAAATAATTACATTCTAGCATAGCAAATAATGACAGAATTCAGGATTCAAAATATTTCAGAATGGAGTCCATTTTTTAAAACTTTGAAGCAAACACTGTACTTCAGTTGTGATGACCATTCTGTGTGTTAAAGTGTTTTTCGTTCGAAAAAATATTTCTCTTGATGAGCAATCTTGAGTAAACTAAACCTACTTGTTAGAACAGGTTAAACATTTCTTGTCAAATCTTAGCAAGAGTTGGCTTTGCACTTCATTATGCTCAAAATAAATTAAACCGGAAAATTAAGCAGTCAGGACTAATTCACAATTCCTTAACGGTAGGCAAGACATACAATAATTATAACCGTTTATCAAATGAAGCATATTTTGAAATGCTTGTCTTGGATTTAAAATTAGATCCGCTATTTCTTCATTAAAAATATTTATTCTCAACGAATCCATTAAATTAACTATTCATTGTAGTGACAAATAAAATTCTTAAAGTCAAATATTTCTACTTAAAAAATAATATAAAACAACCCTCCTTCGCATGCGCCGATAAAATTCCACCGTCCATGGTCACAATTTGAATACATCGACAAGCTGAATAACGAGGGTATGTCCGTATATATATATATATATATATATATATATATATATATATATATATATATATAATGATTGGTAATAAAACAGAATTGTATTTGTAAACGTGATTTAAATAAGCATTTACACTACAACTGTCACTGTACGACATTCAGCACAAGCTAAATTATTGTACAGTTTCCATTAATATAAGCAGTTAAGGTATTGATTAAATGTGTTAAGATTCGAACTAGTGACAAACGTCTAGTAAGCAACGACCAATATAAGCTATATTCTGCACTACTGTATTTGTTACTGAAAAAGTGATATCCTAGAAAAGAACTTCGCGGTAAATATGAATGAAACACTTTTCCCCGATAAATGACTTATTTAGCCAACAAAAGGACTTCAGCAACTTAACAAATAATTAATTATTTAATATATTTTGGCTATAAACACATTAAATTATGACTGACCATATAAGCAAAATTGCAGCAATCACTGCTTGTTCAATGAATAAATGAACGAAAGAATTGCGCATTTGACGCAATTTCCGATCGAGATGAAATTTAAAACTGTTTGTCATTGGCTGTTACATAAATTGCCTTTAAAACAAAACTTGTTCGAAGTGGCTCCTCCGGAATGAGCAATAAGACACAAATCAATAGCAAATAACAAGTCACTCTGGGGCATATTTATATCCATACAATGCACTGTATAATAAGTAATTGAAAATCGTCTTCTAAATTGAATAATTAGGATCGAAACAGTTTTCATTCATTTTGTAATCGTCATCTTATTTAATAAAGCCACTTAACGCCAAATGACTCTTAAATTGGACGATTTAAAATGCTGAGGATACCCATTGTTAGATTAATGCACCTGCTAGATGGTAAATCCTCCTTGATCTTGGGAAATATTTCACTTAAAGTCAATAAGTTCAACAGAATCTTCTCAAAAATTCTTATGTCTATAAAAAAATTGTATAATGTTTCAGTTGAAACCAATCGACTTGAAAAAAATATTGATGAAAGAGGTAGATTCAAAGGAAACACAAACCGCATTTCGATTGGTTGATTTTCTAAATAATACATGCATTCATAGATTTTGAATTGCATAAAATTAAATACTACAACAATTCTAAAATTCAAAAAATAAACCATAACTACATAACTGATCTTTTATCCCACTGTCTTTTTAACAACAATTAATAATAACGAATCACAAATGTTTAGGCCAGAATTACATCATTTCTCAGTAAATGTTCAATGGGACAGACGTTAAAATTTGCCAAATTAATTGTCTAACCATAACAAATTTTGGCGCTAAAAGTTGTATAACGACTACGCAAGAAATAAAGAAAATTGACAGACATGTTACCATTTACTTTATAACGAAAATTGGGTGCATATACCGGTACAGGTGGGAAGGCTTAGGAACAACCTGATCCTTCCGAATCAGTCAGTCAAATCACCAATGAAATGAGAACGAGTCAAAATTAACTTTGGCTAAAGCTATGTGAGTTTAAGTTTTGCGATATAGGAGCTCTCCTTTGGAGGTTATTTTCTTAAATTTATGGAATTTCTATTGTGACACTTATGCCATTTGCTGCTAACTTCATACTTAGTCGTAGAAAAGTGTGATGGGGCTTCTCATTGCTTTTGACTAAAACGTTCACGTTCATACTTCGATATCTCAAGACTGAACTTTAAATCTTGCAAGCTTTCAAAGTGCAAATTCTCATAAAACAATCGTATAATTAGACATTGACCATTTGAATTGAATTTCCACAAGTTTCCTTCGCATTTCTGCTGCTGACGAAAAGAAGTGTTTATATGAAAATTTTTAATAGCCAGTTCGTCATGTATTCATTTTTTATTACTGAGGAAACATTCTCTACAAATTTGAATAAGGAATAACGCAATTAATTGAACAGTCATAACAAGTCTATTATTGGTGATTCTATAACGACTCATCAGAGCTGTCTCCATTTCGCTCTTCTTGGCATCATGACGATCAAAATGCTAACATTAATTACTGTGGTTTTCTTTAGTTCTTTTAATGTTAACAAAGAGAAAAAGCTTTGTGGATGAATTCGTAATGACAAAAATAAATTTGTTAATTTAAACAAATTGACGCTGAAAGATTTAGAGCAAAGTATAACGAAATTTAAATCGAGTACAATTTGTCGATTCTCATCTGCTATATCGCGTTTCTACCATTACTCAAGTAGTGAAATTTTCAAAGTAAATCTGACTTTAGATATTGCAGAATTCTCCTGCTAAAGTTATTTAAGGTAGTTTAGCTCCGTCTATGAGACTATGGTAGCAAATAACTTGACTTTTCTAAATGCACTTCTCCTGCTATGGTTTGATGTTGTCATAAAATTTATCACAATGTTTTGAGGTTTTTGAAGCCCCAACGAAGCAATTTTTGCATCCAACATAGGCAGCTGATTTATGAACCGAGAAAGATGGCGGTATCTGAAAAATATTGAAACACAAAAAAATTAACTACATTGTAATAAAGTAATTATTAATAACAATTTTAGGCCTGACGACTGATAGTTTGTAGCCACTAACAACAGCAAAGTCATCATGAAATTTACTGGCCATCAAAGGGTATGGTTCTACCTCACTCCATTCGTCATATCTGTGAATGTCATCAGTTATAAAACTAGTGTGTTCTAGTTTCATTTAATAAAATATCAACTCCCCACTGTCTTCGATATTCTTAGAGCTATTCAGTGCTTCAGTAAATTAGGCCAGATTCCGCGGGACCACTCTGTGTGTGAGGCACTAAACTCGGTTTTTGAATGCATTTAAGTGTTCAGATTGTTTAACTGAATCGGCTAATAGGTATTCCTAGTTAGATGAACAAATAGAGCATCATCAATTGCGCTGGCTCAGTCACATTTTATTTGTGCCTTCATTTCGAATACCACGAAGAGCATTATTTACTCAACAAGTGCCAGACTAGTGCAATAAACAAGGTGAACAGATATAAATTTAAACGAACACTGGTTGCCCTGGCGGTGATAGCAATTACTTTCTAATCAAAGTTGCGATCTTGATATAACCAACTGACCGATTATGAACATATATTTATCAATATAAATTAAATATTGTATTGTGTAGAAAACTCAATTCATCCGGAAGGTCGACTTTGTTCTTATTGGGAACTCATCACGTACTGTCCAGAATTTGCTGCAGATAGAGCACAACTCTGGGCACTTCTGTCCGCGGCAAATTGGTGACAGTATGTAATGAGTTTCCAATAAGGACAAAACCGGTCTAGTAGACGAATTGACATCTCCATACTATGCAATATTTAGTTTATACTGACAAATGTACGTCCTTAATGGGTCAGGTGTTTATATCAAGATTGCAACCTTGATTAAAATGTATGATGAACAGATAATGGTATGTCTGATAAAACTGTAGTCAATTATGATCAATTTTTAGCATAGAACCTGTGCATCTAACATGATGGGGTTTAAGTGCACATTATGATTTAGACTGGAGACCTTGCGCAATCTAGCACCAAATTGTACTCAGTGGCTATCTGGTTGCAATTTTCTGGTAGACTAATCTTCATTTTAACTGCCCTCGCATTGGAAGGCAGAGATAACTTTCATGTGTGTCGATAAAGTTAAAAGCGCAAAGAATCTGGTTTGATTATATAGCCTTTCTGTAAAATTGACTCTACCTAGTTTCTACAATGTTGAAGTCCATGTTACCAAATTGCTATCTGGTTCCTAGGTAGGTATCTCAAACAAGGCCAGATCCATCAGTTAGTAAATATTCGTTTGAAATGCGAGCCTTAATAAAATTAATAGCATCCTTTCCAAGTGTAAAAAGAAAAGAAAATTGTATCAGATATTATTATTATTATAACTATTGTTGAAATTATTATTGTTAGTATTACTGTTAACACTATGGATGATAATGATAATAATAGCGGTTATGATGGTAATAATTATGAGGAAGATGGCTATACTGATGACGATGATGCTGACTATGGTGATGATGAAGATTATAATGATAACCTAAGGTGACAAGGCTAACTCATAATTTTGTCCATCGTTCTGCTGTTTTAATCAAATAAATGATGCTAGCAAATTCGTTTTTTCTAGATTTAGATTTGCCAAAATTAAAGAAAGCCAATAGCTAATATTTAGGATTTTAAAGCGCGAATGCCGACAAAAAGAATTAGCTTAAATCATCCTCTTTTCTTGCAAACATACGGATTTTGTTTTTGACAAAGCCGCCTTGTGGACTTATTGCATAAGGTTTCTAAAACCACGTTTCTGGTCATCTGTCTGGTAAAATAGCACAAAATCCTCTTAAAAAGTTTAGCGTCCAAAATTTTGGATAACATAAAATATCTCATATATATCATCCTTAAATAAATCTGTATCTCTTGGGAAAAATTAATTCAGTCGAAAACTGGAACATGTAAATGAAAAAGTTACAGAAACATGCAATTTTTCCGAGCCTACCTGACTGATAATACTAATAAATTTAGCATTGCCCGAAAATTAAAGGCGTCGAGTTTTGCTGAATACAGCCTGCATTCACCATTCATAATCCGAGGAATGAACATAACTGTTTCACCTGACACCAAAACTGTAGACGAATAGGTCATGAAAGATTGCCTTGAAATAAAAGTTTCACATATCAATTCACGATTGGCATATAATTGATAGAACAGCATGGTTAATGTTCCAATATAACAGAACGATCATGGGAAAGTTTATCTCGAAGGGGCTCAAAATAATTCAAATAGCTTCCGATAAATATTTTGTTGACATCTAGTGTTGAAAGCACATCAGCGTGTCTCCCTAATTGACAAAAAATACATAAAAATTAAGATAAATGTAAATTATGGCAATTATTTTCCTGTTAATCTTTAATAATTACAACTGTCAGGAAAGTAAAAATGTGAGACACAGGCTAAATCACAACGTTCCGCTAACATTCTTTTAATTCTTCACAAAAATTGTACGATTGAGAGCAATCCATTGCCTTTAGGAAGCGGATCTTTAGAATAAGATGTACAAGACTATTTGACAAATTTTGACGTTGTTGCTCCTAGTAACAATGTTAACCATCACTAGAATATCCCATGAACGCATTTATGAAGAGAATAAACCCAGTCTCCCCATATGTACTAGTGAAACTTCATACTGCAAAAGGCTCAAACTGTATGCATTAAAGTTGTGCAAAATAATACAATCAAATACAATAGTTTTACAACTGTTTGAATAAATTTTACACGATATATTATAATTTTAAAGGTTAGATAATTGTCATGTCAGCCCAAATCCCTAAATGATTTCTGACTTCACAGAAATAATTTATACATTGCGAAACCTTAACATATAAAATACTACATCTACCATGTGATGATTTTTCCCTATAAAACAAACATTCTATTGTAGACCAATACCCCACGCGTGTTTCCATCGAGAAACGTATGTCCAGATATTGTTCAATTTACCTGCTGGATCACAATTTTATGAATCGATGAATAATAAGTGTCTAACTTAGTTATGCGCCCAGCATATTGAAACCCTAAACAAACTTAAGCAGTATTGCAAATAATATAAACCTGGTTTGAATGTCAAGAGCAAGGATTGCAAGTGTCCTATTGAAAAATTTCTTCCAATAAGACTTTCAATTTTAGCATGTCTGTCGATGAAATGACGGTATTGGAACAATTTCGAACCAATTAATTATTCTTTAAAAAAATATTATAACACAAGATACGCATTCAAACGTATGACAGATGTTGTTCACTGTTTTAAGGGAAGACTACTTGCCCTGTCGATGGTGATTTATGTAATCAGTTAAGGTTTGGGTTCCAAACTGTCGATTTATGAAACCACAAAATTTGTTCATTCATTCGTAAATTATTTGTTACTAAAATTTCGCAACCATCAAGACAGAATTACAAAATATATAGTTAAAATTTATATTTTGACTGTTTCGGGAAAATTTTGAATTATTCATATCGTTATCAATGTCTCATGGTGACATGTTATGCTAAATGGTATAAATTATATTTTGGTTTGCTTCTAACTGGTATAATCTTCCGGGATATTCCGTATGCAAGTTACGCTAAAGTTAAATTATTCTCTTTTGAAGCGTTTCCATAAGGAATCTTTTAAAATGCCATATAATATCATATTCAAAAAAGTTTTTGGAACAAAAATAACGTTTATTTTCGAGTTTACAAGAAAAGGCATATCGTTTCGCCATTGCACGATCAAAATGCTTTCATACATAAGCTCTGAAAAACTATATTTATGAAGATGACCTCCAAATTAGGAAGAATGTTAGTTAAAACCTTTTGTCCAATTCAAATTTAAGAAGTTCATCATTTTGAGATATTGCTACCATAAAAAAAAGTAAATATGATTTCTAAACTAACTGACAGTCTAGCTTTTCAAATATAACCCTGATGCATAAAAGCCAAATCCTCCAGGTAATATTTATCGAAATGATAATAACTCAACTATAAATAATGCAGGTTCAAAATGGAAAAGTACAATCAAACCATTTTGGACTCAATAATGTGATCTTGCATGGTATTTGACTAAACATCAAAATTACTTACCTTTTGATTGATACAGCGTTATATTTTCAGATTTCTGCACGAACAGGAACATTACCTATTTTTATGAAATGTAAATGAATACAAGTTATTATTACGAAAGAATAAATATTTTGTTTAACCCATTGCCTACGGTCTAAACTATATTGTTGTACTTATTTACTTTTCGACACAATTTAATAAAATCTAATTATTTACATTATCTGCTCGAGCCTTGCAAGTTATTCTATTAAAGAATATTACAATATTTCCAAGTCATGAAAAACCATGTTGCTTCAGATTGCTTATAAAAATATGCACATTAATAAAAAGTAAAATAATGAGACCAAGGAAAAGTGATCAGCTAAAAAATGAAGCTATAGCTATCAATTAACTATGACTGCAATAACCTAAAGCTAGTCAAAGATCAGAGATAGTTTCATGTCTACAAACAGCTTAGTGAAAATCATGCTAACACAGGTTGCATTTCTAATTCCAACTAGCTAATGCGAACAATATAAAATAAAAGAGGTGTTATAAAACGGAAAATTGCATGTAATGGGCAGCTTTAGTGGCGCAATCTTTGAGTTGAAAAACGTTGAAGTTAATGCGACGCGGTTGGAGCCCCAAGCAGATGCATTTCTTGCAAGTACTTAGTAAATGCCCAATAATGATGAAACGGTCTATTTGATGGGTGGAGTTTGCTACCGTATCCAATGTTTATTTTATACTGACGACATATAATATAAAATCCAGTCATCATGCTTCAATTCAATATTAATTCGTCAGGTGACATTCTGACTAAACTATAATGACATATTGGAGTTGACTAGTTGAAACTCTAGGTCGAAAGCGATGCCATATAGGATCTACACGAAATTAAGATAGACAAAAAACATCGTAGGATGCTAAATAATTGACAACTACATGTAATGCGCGACTTGAGCAACGCACTGGATGAGTTGAAAGAATTTGAAATAAATGTGCCTTGTTTTGAGCCCCGACCGCCACAATTCCAGCAAGTATTTCATAAGTCCTAAACAAGGACCAAAATATCTGTCCGATGAAATTAACCATTTTCCCTGAGGCAAAACTTAGCTTTATATTCAATAGCATAACAAATAACAATATATACATATATTATGCCATATTAAGTTACAGGTACAGACATATACATGAAACCATAAAATAGCTAATACATGACTTTACAAGTTGAAATAGTAAAAGTAGTGTAATTCACATAATATTATTATTGTTATTGTTACAGTTATACACATATTATTGGCTTTCTATTAGTTTATTGCCAGTGATTATTAATGAAGCTATTATTATTTACTTCATTATTGGTTATTTATTATTTATTATTATTATTATTATTATTATTATTATTATTATACAAAAGTTGTTAACTCTGGTAACTTGTATTTTGTTCCTATCGGCAACACATCTGTTTCGCGAACATATACTTAGTCAGTATAGATAGAGATTATACAACAAATGAATTTATATGTAGTTGACTATAATGTAGCTTAATACGCTTGTGTATAGTAGATCGCACAGTTGAATGGTCCCACGTTGCTTGACCAATCATTTGCTAGATTTTCGGCGTAATGACATATCCTTCGAGTTCTATTTGACTAAACTCCTTAACGGATACGAAAGTCCTAACACATAAATTCCCATATTTGTAGTTATCCACAATTAAATATGTGCAACTTCTGTACGATTCATTAAATTATTCCACTAATTACCACGAAAATATGATAAATAACGTTGATCAGGGCAAGAGTACAAGGCTTTGCTATAGCAGCAGGAGTTCGTAAAGATTGTCATTCTCAGCCTGGTGAAATAAAGCCAATCTTTAAAATCGTGGTGTTGATACTCTTTAAAGGTATAGTAAATTTTATATAAATTTGGTTAGCTCGTAAGACTCATTACTAAAGGCACAATGACAATTTGGCGCTACGACAATTTTAATTGACATTCATAAAGGAGACAAACTCGCCCAACAGTTCTAAATTTCATAAACCACTAAACCGTGAGTTTGAGGCATAATGTCGGCTCCTACTGATGAATCGTCGAAAAATACAAAAAACACATTTGGACATGAGATTACACTCTTACTTTATGCTGACTTTTTCCTATCATTCTGAAACTATTTGAACTAATTTGTTACTAGTTCCGCATTGTATAATACATAATTTCGAATCATTCTCTTTCAGTAAAGTCTGACCCATTTGTCTCTCACAGTGCCCATTTTTATTTGTTTCTCTCGTTTTTTACCTTGACTCTTGATCTCCTTCTCAATATTTTAACGTCGATCTGCGTCTTGCAACATTATTTCACCGCTTCTTTATGCCCTTCTATCTGCATTTGAATTGCAATTTCTCTTTCTATTTCTCTGTTTCTTCCTTTTCACATTTGTTGCACTCCTTCATTCTTGCACTGCATCTCGTCTTCTATCACACTTTAAATGTCACATTATTCCATTCAACTAATCCAGCAATATTGACTGTGTGCTCCTGGTCTCGTTGGCATTTTGTACGTTTCGCCTTAGAATTTTTACCTATATTTCAGTCCCTATCTATTTTATTCGTCCTTCCATTTTCCAATTTCACGAACTGCATTTGCTTTATTCCATCAAATTGTAACTTTTAAAAAGAGGCCTTATCATATTATTCCAAGCAGGACTCTTTTTGACAGATTTTAGTCCGATTAAAGCGAATAATTTACAGATATTTTTTAAATTTGATTACGGAGTGCCAGCTTCATATTTTCTAACGCCGCGTTTTGCGTAGGCGGGTTGTAACTTTGCACAAATAGTTTCACGAAGATCCGATTGATCACAATTTTCATTTCAATTTTGTCTTCGATCGGGCTGGGTTTGTATTAGTCCCTTTCTTCCGAAGGCTTCAACATCGTTCATACTAACCAGTGGATAAGCGTTTCTATCACACCTTTGTTTACTGGCGACGTTTCGGTGCATAATTTCCAGCACCATCATCAGGCAACTATACTCACAATGGCAGATTTAAGCAAATGTGGTAACCTCGTTCCGAAACCGTTCTATTTATATTTTATTTTTTTGACTCACCAATGGTCCAAACATAGAATTTGTCTCAGTAAATAAACTCAATATATGCATATGTCTAGCGCACATGAAAACCCTCACTCAACAAATAAGTTCCTTATCATATTTCCCAAATAAATTAAGCATTCTTTTTACATTCTATCGGGTTTATTTCTACGCCATAATTGGTTATCTACTTTTAAAAATTATGAATTAGCGAACTATTCTAGGGATATCACAAATTTAAATAATGATCGAATTCTGTTACATATTATCTTCAAAATATTTCAGGTAACTCTGCAGGCAGCCAGTTTCAACAGTCTATTAGAATGAAATATGGCTGCTTTATATATTAGTGGGAAAATAAATTAGTTGCATCCTGGAACCAATGGATTTCTTCTTAGATGAACTTTAATCTGGCCATTTACTCTTCTTTCTGAGTCTGTTATGGCTTTGATCACATTTGTGCATATGTCGTATTAATGGCTTTTTTGACACGGAATTATTATCTATCACATATTTATACTAATTATATATGACCCAATTTCCCTTATTAGAGATACATTATAGCGTATTCCGATAGTCCTAGATCATCATTAAAGCGAAAATTGAAGACAACTAATTAGGATAAAACAAGATGTTCACGCACAGATACTAAAATAAGCAGACATATTACGTTAATTATATGAACCCTGTTGGGCGAAATGCTATTCACATCTACTGATCACTTTTTCACACCGGATATTTTGAAACGTTCCGTTTCTCTATATCAACGACAAGCTTATACCACTAGAAATTATCAATTACAAGAATAAGTGTTAAACTTCACTTAAACTGATTCACTTATACTTGAGGGCAGATATCATAAAATTAACAGACGTTTCACCAGATACGCGTGCGTCATTTATTTGTGTGTACATCCTTTTATAACAGTGAAGTTTTTAGTCATTAATAAATGTTATTCTCTACAAGTTATCTTGGTTAACAGTTAAATTAATTTAATGAGAAATAAAGGAATATTATTAAATAATCCACATATAAGTTCATCTTAATCCAACGTTCTTACCCTTTTACTGTGGCGAGTTTTGGAACCTGATTCATGAAATTTTTGCGTCCTACTATTATTTAGTAATGTGTTCTAAATCGGATCTAGGGTTTATTCTATCGCTGTTTCATTCATTATGCTATCTCTTAATTTAAATTCAGTAGATTCTATAATCTATATCGTCGATCTATTACGACTACAGATTGATGCGCGTCGACAAAGATGAAAGTTAATTCTTTAAATTAATTTTGCGAGTTCGAAATAATCACCAATCCTATATTAAGCTCACAAACGTGGTTTAAAAATTTTTTCATCATCTTCGCAATCAATGATTGTTCAATCCTAACTAAATGTACGCCCCGACTCTACTTTATGACATATAACATGTGGGCTATTAGCATATCTATATCTACATGCAGTTTTACCTTTCTTAATTCATATCTTAATTTGGCGTATTGTCTCACCACCATACATGAGTTGAGGTTACTTAAATGGAATTTTATACACTCCTGATGTGCCTAGCAGGTCAAATTCCTCGTTGTGTCAGGGAAGGTTGGTGATTAGGCTAATGAAAATTTTATTGATATTTGCCTTGGGTTGTTTTGCTCCGACAGAAGAGGTATCACACACTCACACAAAATTCTTCTGGATATTTATTGATTGATACACAATCGTCTTCTTCAAAATCCGTGTTCTTTCTTTCAACAAAACACCAAAGTCCACATCACCAACTAACACAGAGTCGTATCCGTTTTAGTTTACATTTTTGGTATTTATTGATAACTGAAATACTCCATACATCATAAAATATGATCTGTCTATTAAAAATGGAACAAAAAAACGCGGAGCAAATAGCATTCAAACATAGACTCAGAACACTTTGTGGTGCATGAATTATTCCGGTTCTAAAAAACTAACAAAAACTTAAACCACAACTAATATGATTCTGTGTTAGTTGATGATGTGAACTTG
>JAQBSW010010637.1:0-23383 GCA_029291075.1 Eudiplozoon nipponicum | reverse complement strand
TATGCACTTTATATTGGGACCAATTTACAATAAACACACGGAATATAGTAAATGCTAAATTAGGAGCGATAAATCTGTTTATATCTTGATATTTTAAATTACGAAATCTTGAAAGTTGTGGCTCATATTATTTTATATATTTTAATATCTTCAGTTAAGCGAGGCCGACTAAATTTGAAATCATAAGAAATTTAATTGGATACAAGATATAATGTGAGAGTAGGAATCGCTCTTGCGTAGCAAGATAATAAATAGTCCGCTAAAATCAAACCAAAAAATTCGGGCAATTCGACTTCAAAACAATTCAAATACAAATCTTGTTCATACTAAAATCAACCCAATACAACCCAACTTCGGAGAAATCCCAAATATAAAGCCATTCTCACTGGCATGGCTTAAATTATGTCTGATATTTGGGTTTTCGAAATAATATATTTCGTGTGCACATTTAAATGTGCAAAGTGCGTTGCTGTCGCGTTAAAACAATCAAATTTATTAAAACGTAACGAATTATTTGTGCTTAAAAGTGCTGAAAGACCATTAATAATAAATTAATCCGCATAGCCAGTCGATTTCATTTCTGGTGGGGTTTTGAATTCTTACAATATTTGACCAACGCTACACGTATGCAATCCTGCTTAAACCTGTTATAGTGGAAATTAACATGACTGAAATACATACGGCACAAATAAGATGCTTGCAAGTGCAAAATAATTAAAATAGATGTCAGTAGCTAAGTTTTCGTAAAATAACGGTGAAATCAAGCTTTATATCGAATGAACGTCCGACGATAAATCGACAAATGTAACGGTTTAATAATCTCTGCTTCTTACTTGCTAAATTTGGAAAAATATTAGGTCATATTTAGAACCATTAACAAAAATAGAATATATTAAGTGTCACTATAAACGAATATAATTTAAATCAGGAAATATAATTCAGATGGCTACAAATTATTGTATTCTTGATATTTCGGCATGCGAATCAGTAAGCCGAAATAGCAAGAAAAAAAACGTTGTTGCAGATGGATCCGCCCTGATGGATAACTTTTGTCATAATGTCGAGAAAAACATTTTCAAACATTCACTCCAGTCGAATTCAGTTTCATTCAGTAGAAAGAACCGTTTACTCTTAGTTTCCTCCATTATAATGTCAAAGTTAATTGACGGCTACTTGATTACTTCAATTAAGTTGTTCCTCTCGCGAATTGCTGATCTGTTATTAAAAATATTTAATATTAAATTGGGACACCATAGAAGAAGTATATGAAATAGGCAATAATTTCTTCAAAATCTTGACATAAAACAAAACAAACGTTGATTGTCTTGGGTTTGAGAATAACTCATTAGATGAACCTTGTCGACTTGAAAATACTACCAATTCATTTGTAACAAAATCAGACTATTTGCTGTTGTGCTCCGACGACATCCATGGAAGGTGGAAATGCATCAGATCACAAGGATGTTTATCGGTTAGCTATGCTGGGAAACTGGTTAAATAGTATGGGATTGAAGCTATTTACATATTCAAAAATATTAGCTAAAACAATTTTGGCAGACAATTTTGGAGATTAAAACTGAAATAGCATTAAATATTTAGCATAATTAGGAGTAGAAACGGTTTATGTGCCTCTAATTTAATCAGATATCTTCTACTTGGATTAGGTTAAATCTTGTGTGAATGAAAGAACGCCTCCTGAAATGAATGCGAATAAAATATACAAATTTATATTTAATAAGCTTATTATTAAAAGAATCAGTCTTCTTTTGAATTCAAGTGATAACATCAATTATAGTTATTTGGACTGAAGTATTGGAAACAAATAATGCACGATAGTTCAATGCAATGATAAAATAATCCAGTAGGATAAAAAATCAGCCTCAGAAGCCTTAATATGCTATTAGAAAAAAAAACCATTTTACACCACTGAGTATTAAAATCATATACAAACAATAACATTATCTTTCTTAGGTAAATTGCAGTACAATATTGTTAATGTTGCAATTATTTTAACCAAATATCTAATAAATAATAGCAAGATGTGAAATATATTTGAAACATTCACTAAATTCACATCCATAAAAATAAATGCCTAACAACGAATATAATTTTCAACATTTAGAAACAACGATGGACTGAAAGCTTAGACAGTATGCCAAAAATACGCCGTAAAAAGAAAACGAAAATTGTAACTTTAAACAAAAACACTAAAATGTTTATTCTACTTTAAAAAACGACAGAGTTTAAAGGAAACATGCGATAAATAAACAAATTTTATTAGAAATAAATAGTCTTTGCTATGTTATTTGCTAAACATTTTCGACACTAAACTATAATTTACTAAAAGCTTAGATAGTTTCATATTTACAAGCGTCCTTTAAGAAAGATTCATTTTTTACATTAATACTGGTTATTATACAATAGACCATAACATTATAAAAATTCTGTACAAAATTAGCATAATTTAAAATGTATCTTATGGACATAGAATAATAACATTATCAACAGTTGAAACATTTCTGGAGTAGGAAATTATTTTTAAATGGGGTTGTTAGGCATTAAAATCCGATATCGTTGAAAAATTTAACTTGTGCCGAAGTTCTCCAAATCTACGATTTTATACTTCCTATGTGTTTGGTTCACAATACATTTTTTAAAAGGTTAAAAGAATAGGTTGCAAAGTGGTTTTCTGACATTAATGCGGTCTGTGTTAGAAATATACATGATACCAGAGTATGGACAGCGTAACAGGCAGGAAAATAATCGATAGATTATCACGCCACTGCCACGAGTTAAACAACGCATTTTCAATGAGAAAATACAGTTTAAAAAATTTGATTTAAGCACATTAATACAGGCACTTGAAGGTCGTTATTTAACATCATGTTGCAAATGTTGAAGTTTCTTTTAAATTTTTCTAACCACATACAACCGGAGGCACTAAAAAAACCATAAACGTCAGAAATGTATTAGGTGTGTAAGAGTAAGCAGTCGTGCTTGACGTCACACTCAAATTGTGCATCTCAATCATCATTATTTACAAATATCTCATCTTTGGTAAGGCTGCATTTTATAGCAAGTCGGTTGTTGCATGAACAGTATCTGACAAACAATGAAAATGAGTAATCTTAAATAATTATCTTTCATCAACGAAGACTCATAAACTATACAATCAAATTAAATATTTCGTGCCGTATATAATACTTAGACTTCTCCAAGTTTATGTTTGTCTAATAATAATATACTCAAAATATTGAACAAAGAAAGCCAATTTATTAATTTGATAATTTCAAGTTTCCATTACACCATTAAAAATTTCTTGATAAGATGAAATTTTATGGGATTAGATTAATGGTATTAGGGTAGCTCTTTTCAAATGGACTCGATAACATTAAACATAGATAATTAAGTGAACATTTTAAGATTTGCTTTCAATTTAATTATGCTTTGATTATTATTTTTACTAGGTAAGTAATACTAATAAAATTATTGCTAGGTCTAGCGCTTATGCAAATGGAAATTGTCTATTTTTCCCAGATTCAGCTTCGCGTAATCCAGCTCTAGGTATGTAGAATATAATCGATATTATAAGCGCACATAAATATACTAGAAAGAAGAATCGATCCAGTACCATGCCGACAGCCCGCCACTCGTTTATCGATTTGTTCACTCGATCTTTATCTTCGTTTACTTTTTGCATGTACCGAATGCCTTTGACTATTTCAGTCACGTCTCTTGTGATGAGTGAGATGCGCTTCAAGACTCTTGGATCCGGCGTCAGGTGATTTTTTTCTGAGTGTCTCTTGTTCGTGTGTGAGGTGTCACGCTTATTTGCAGACACAATATCAAGTTCACGTTGATGTCGGGTACTTAACGAGCGTTTGCTTTGACTGTTTTCCTTTGACTGAAGTAGAAGATCAGCAAAAACGTTTTTACTGTCAATTGCTCCTCCAGATCCACTTCGCGTAATTGGGTGATGTTCGATTTCATTAGCTTGAACGCTGTATATGTGTGATGTTGGTAAAAGATTTCCGTCTCCTGATGATAACCGACTTCGCAAACTTGGTTCCTTGCTGTCAGCACCTGTTTCATATTTTAAAAGTTTGGTGCAAACTGTTACTTAATCAAAAACCCTTTTTTCTTGTACGGACAAGTAACAACATTCATAATGTTTTAAATACAACTTTTTGCGACAAGATTTTCCATGATGTCTTAAATTTTTTATGCTCCAATTTTATATTTTCTTCACTCGAAATTCCAAATCGCTTTTTTATTGGTCAATACTAAATACATAATTCATTTAGCTAAGGAAGGCATGCTGTCTTATTTATTAATGTTAATTTAATGATTTGACAAAACTCACTATTACTTGACGATAATGGCCTGCATCTCTTAAGTGCATAACTTTAAAACGTAACTTTGCACTGTTTAAAATAATTGTATACAAATTTCAATCCATCGGTGTGAACCTCAGTCGACAAAAGCCAATTTTTTACAATCACGAGTCAAAATGAAATTTTGGTATAACAGTTTTTTTCTTATTGTCTATACAACTAATAAATTCTTTTGAACATTATAACCTAAACGCCCGTTTTAAATCAAATGGTGAATACACGTCTGCAATTTCGCCACACGTCGTTGAAAAATCACACGTATGTTCTCCGGACGCAAAATAATTTCTAAACACAAAAACAAAAGGGAGCTAGCCTCAAACGAAGCCTCATGGATAAACAAATTGCAGTCGGATTTACGCAAGCAGAAGAAGCATGTTCAAGCATTGAGCTTGAACTGGATGTGATGCACGCAATTGAACAGGTTTCCTATTTTCCCAATCTCTCCATGTTTACAAATTTCTATCTTGTTATGCCTTTCAATCTATATATAAAGAGATGCTTATTTTTAGTTGCTTGAGAAGAACATGATAAAGAAGTGTATCTTGTATCTGATAAAATTTCCTTTTATTTTTGCACATGGAAAGGGTACTATAAAAAATTTTCAAAGAATGTTTAAAAATTAAGAATTTAAGTGATCTGGAAAAAAAGCACCGGTTAGTGACGGGGCAGAATTATACACATATCAATAAAAATCGGCAAACTTATGGTAGCGCCACTTAAATGCGTAACATTTAATTTTCATCCATCATTGTGAACCTCAATTAACAAAGGCCAAATGTTACAAGAACGTGTTAGAAGAAAATTTCAGGATAATAAATTTGTTAATTCGCCTATACAACGAATACATTTTTAATAGGAAGTTTAAAAATATGCTCCATACATTGAGAATTTAATTGATCTGGAATTGAAGCAACAGTTAGTGATGAGGCAGAATAAAACCCAAATCTATAAAGAACAACAAAATTATGTTAACGTAAATTATTTAAACACCAGTATTTAAATATTAATCTTAATTAAGCTATGAAGTATAATTAAATAAAGGCCAAACAAAAGATTTCTTACTTAAAGATGGAATTCAGTAATATGACAATTATGTGAATAAAATTATTTATGAGAATGACGCAAAATGAAGATACCAATTTATTTAAAATAATTAGACTAAAAAATAAGGTTATACAAGCTAGCAAAAAAGTTTAGTTTTTAAATTTGGATGTAGAATTAAATTTAAATAAACATACATAAGCTTAGCTAGTTTCTTGTTCTGATTCGTGTAACCGTCGCTTCTTCCCATTAGTTAGCGATAAATCTCATACGGAGCTGACCTATCGCTTCATAGCTGTATCACGTATAGTGCTGCATATTGTATTAATTTTATTTCAGCAACTTAATTAGCACTGTTTTTCTGCTATCAATGCATACCAATAGAAATCGAAATCCATCTCGATTTATTGGATGTCCGAATTTAATTGGCTGTTGCACAAGATCCCATCTATTTACATGTCAATATTTACGTAGGATTATTTTCTCTCATTATTTAAACATGATTGGTGCATGGTTTCACGGATATAAATGAAGACCCAATAATTTCACTAGATTTCACAACTTTTGGATTCATCTCAGTAATATTTTTTCTTCAAGTGGCAAGTACAATTACTGTCTAGTTTCAGTCAGTGGTTTAGAACGGTTTTAGAACAGTTGAACTTATTTTGAATCTGGTTAAACGTATGTAAGTCTACTAGGGGTGAGAGCTACATATATAATTTTGTTTTCCATATATATTTAATGCGGTTTGATCCTCGCTAGTCAGTTTTCCGTCATACTCTTATGATGAACCTGGAATATCGAAACGCATCAGAGCCTGCGACTATCGGTAGTTTTGTTATTTTGTTCGATGACTGGTTAAATACAGTGGAATTGGTGTTTACTTCAAGCTCGCAAACCAGATTTACTGAAATGGTTAAACTTATTAGATCGATTTATATTCGCTTTGACGGTTTTTGCATTCTATATTTTAGAATTGAACCAACTTAAGACATCCTTTATGGTTATTGTAATCAAGGTTGCGGTCTTGATACAAACACCTGACCCATTAATTACTTACATATGTCATGGGTCAAGACCGAAACCTGGATTATAACAATTGTTATAAACACCCGTGCAACTAATGTTCGTTTAATCCTCTATGGTTGACTCTATTAAATTATATGGGTAAAATGTAGCATTTATAATAACTTTAAACATGCTAAAACAAACCTCTCAATTTCTAATCTGTTTTCTTATATGACTTTGAATATATGTGCTTAATATATGATAGCATTTTTTTCGGTGACATTTATTTACTGCATTTCGTCAATAGTTCATTTCAATTGCGATGTTCTGACTGATGAAAGTTCCGGCAAATTAATGCCTAAATAAGTAATCAAGAAAAGATAAACATGGAGCTTACGCGACTGGTTAACCGAAACAAGGAAAACATATATTTATGGCCTTTTTCACAATTTTTTCCTTAAGATAAATGGAGAAGCATGCATGAATTAAACAGAACTATGCACACACTTCAGTTTTGTCATTTTATGCATTTCAAAATTAAACTGTGAAAAACTTTTGTATTGTGGCATAAATTAATTTTAAATCAGATAAGTTCAACATAGTTTAAAAGTCAAATTTCGCCGGAATTCAACTTGACAATAATATCTGGTCGATTTTATCCTCTATTTGGAAAGAAAGGGGATTGATTATGATTATGTACATTCATTGTACAGCTAAAAGCTGGAAGATGAAAACACACAAACTCAGGCACGCAAACGCGCAAATTCGTGTACAAACAATTCATTAGTTTATATTTCTATCATTTAGGAAATTCTTTGTCTATTTAACTGAGTTTTAGGGATACCGCCTACAATAGATTCACTTGTGCGTAACTCTAGCGTTTTTTACGTTGAAAATAACTTGGAAAGACGCCCGGTTTTGAATTTGATTTTTATAAATAACGAATTAAGCTATTGAGGAAACATTGAATCGTTTAACAACGGGATTTTCGTATTAAATGCACTTGAATTCGCGTCTTCAGTAAGCAGACTTTCCGGCCTAAATAGTGGAAGAAGCAGCAATGGCAATTGTATAAATGGACAATTTTCTACCATTCAATTGCAAAAATACACACTCTTTTACATTTATTTAAATCAAGGTTACGATCTTGATATAAACGCTTGTTTCATTATACTCGTACATATGTCTATATAAACTGAGCAACGCATAATGTAGAAAAAGCACTTCTTCCAGTAAACTGGTTTCGTCCTTTTAGGGAACTAATCTCGTATATTCCAGAGTTTGCCGCGGATGGTGCTTGAACCTGAGCTCATCCTCGTCAGTGTATTTTCTCTAACCACTGCAGGCGACACGCAATCTGACGTCAAATACCAACCCATAATAATGTTCAACCTTTCCTAGAGGAGGCATCTATTCGGAATCTCGTAAGACCTGAAGTTCTAACTAGCGAACCTCGATATATCATTATACAACAGACAGCGTGCTACTTTTGCAAATTATATTTATTTAAAGTTTAATGGAAGGATTTTGATTACATATATTGTCCGTATAATCTACACAAATTATGAGGTAGATCAACCGTGAACATAAGTGGTTATATGGCTTTAAATTGCGTGCAATTTGCGGCAACTCTGGTTCAGTGGGTAGTCTCAGGTATTTACACACACACACATATATATTTTTTTTCACGAAATAAATGGCCTTTATCCACTTTGTTATTTGTGTTTTCCTATTTATAAGAATACTGTGGTAAATTAAAAAGGAATGGACATCATAAAGATTATCAAAGAGCGGGGTCAGCCTTTTACCCGCAAGGAACTAAACACTTATATTGCAGCCAACTGTACATGTGCCAAACTTCTAGAAAGAATTAAGTTCTTCAAATCGTGTTTAGAATCAGATGTTGTGCCAAAACGATTCCTCAAGCAATGCAGAAGAAATAACCAAAAACCGACGAATAAACTTATAAGTCGCTTATTGCTCAACGGTATCGAGGACAACCAATCAAAACTGCAAGATGCTGAGAGCATCATTCAATCTCTGGGTTGTCAAATTGCAAGACTGAACGACGACGAATACACCGCTTTCACAAAGAAGATAGAAACACTGATGAAAATAACAGCGGACAAAGAAACCAAGGACCTCACGAGAGACCTGGAAAAATTTCCTACGCAATCAAAATTTCCTACGAACCCAGACGCTTTTATTCACAATTATTCAAAAGTGATCTAGTCCAAACACCAGAAAGAATTACTCTCCTTAGGAGCAAAATTCTGCATAGTCAAGAAAAACCTAAGTGAACGTGACATTATTGACATTCAGGCTGGAACAGAAAATTTCTACAATGACTTAACGAAAGACACCGCCCCACATGCATTCAATGGACAAGGACTGACAACTGAGATAGTAAGCGCACTAGAACAATACAAGAAGGAATTCAAAGGCAGCCAAATCATCACAAAACAGCACATAGACGAACTCAAAAAACTCCAATCAGACAAATCCATACGACTTGCCACACCCGACAAAGGATCAGGAATTGTTATACTTGAAACCGACGCTTACAGGAAGGCCATGAACGATATAATAAATGACCAATCTAAATTTAAGCATGACATCAAACAGAAAGATGATTCAACGAACATCGAATCAAGAATTAATGCAATTTTGAAAAAGATGGAAAAACATGTTCTAACATCGGTGGCTGACTCCGAGATTAGATCAAAACTCACAGAAGACATCCAAAAAGCAAAACCATTCGGAACAAACACCGCAAGATTGTACGGCAAATCAAAAACTCATAGAGCCATGACAGCCTCAGGAGCTCCTTCGATGCAGCCCATTATGTCAATGATCAACGCTCCACAACATAAACCAGCCAAATTTCTCTGCAAACTACTTGAACCAATACGGAGCATCATAAACGCCAACACTATCAAGGACTGCTTCGAACTAGCAAATGAATTGAAGGGGAAGAACATCCTACAGAATAAAATGGTCTCACTTGACGTCTCATCCTTATTTACAAACATACCACTGGATAAGACAACGGAGATCTTGTGTGACCTCATCAAAAATGAGTTTTTTGACTTCCCTATAGACACCAATGACATCAAAGACCTCATATTAGCATGTACTAAAAACGTGCAATTTACATTCGAAGGAATATAATACCGTGAGATCAATGGTGTAGCTATGGGAAGTTGCATCGCACCCCTCCTGGCAGATGCATACATGTATCACCTGGAAAAAACGAGCCTAAAAGGTATAATTGACCAATGCGCACTGTACAAAAGGTATGTATATGATATCTTGTTGTTCATCTTTGAAGCAGCAGACCCTTCCGAAATCCTCAAACAAGCAAATGGAGTCGATCCAGACATAAAATTCACTCTCGAGGTAGAGAAAGACGACAGTTTTCCCTTCCTTGACATCAAAATCACTCGAGAAGCAAACGGAGACTTGACACTGGCCATACATAGAAAATCCACTTTCACCGGACAATACATTCACTACAACAGTAGTGTGCCAAAAAACCACAAAAGAAACTTAGTAAACAACCTAGCAAACAGAATCAGGAAGATTTGCTCTGAACACAAGATTGAGGAAGAACTGGGCTACCTCAGGAAAATTTTGCTAATGAACAACTACCCAGAGCGTTCATTGATGTCAACATCGGACCACGGCAGATTCGTACTAGAGAGGATACCGGCAAGCAGGTTTTCCTAAACTTACCATTTAGAGGCGACGTACCAGCCTCAATAATTGCACGGCGGCTGAATAGAATAACTAAGGACAACTTTCCCAGTGTTAAAGTTAATATGACATTTAGTACACAGAGAATCATGAGGTTGGATGCCAAAGATCAATTGTCAATTCTCTCCAAATCTATCATAGTCTACAGATTCTCATGTATGTGCGGTAGCACATATATCGGACGTACGAAGAAGCAATTGATAAGCAGAATCCAGCAACATTTGCCACAGAAATTGATTAACAAAGGCTTGCCACCGTCAGGAAAATCAGCTATTTCCGATCATATATTGACAACGGGGCACCCTGTCAATTCGACCCATTTCACAATTCTACATAAAGCAAAATCAGAAAAATTATTATTTATCTACGAAGCACTTTACATAAAACAACAAGCACCTGACCTTAATATTCAAAAGTTTCATCAACATGATATCCTTATCGACTGGCCAAGAATAACAAAATTTAACAACAATCTACTAGTATCCAGCCGAGAACAAACAGGCCCTCGACTAGAATCAACAAACGTACAATCGGATTGGCAACAAACTGAAGTGGAAATAACAGAGGCGCACACGATGACAGAAGTCTCCAAACAATGTGAGCGTTTAACACTGCAATCAACACTGGCGTTGTTACCACATGAAAACTTTGCGCAACGAGGTGAAACGATCAACTATACTGGGAAAAATAGCACTTGTATATGTAACAGTAAACAATGCGCACAAATGGTTAATTCTCAAGCTATCAAAACAATAATGACAAGATTTAAAAGAAACATGTTGCGCGACAGGAAATAAACAATTTACCTGATTTTCGGTACGCAATCCGAAAATCAGGTAAATAATGACAAGATATCAGACATCACTTCGCAATACTGCGAGAATAACCCTTACATGCAAACACGCATACGCATACACACTCACCAACTAGTCAAAACAAGAAACAGCAGTAAAAACGAGTCAGATTTGTTACCACTAGCATAATCAATTGAAAACCCAAAATGTATAAATATGTATGATTGTATAAGAGATGATTAGTATTCACGAAATAAATGGCCTTTATCCACTTTGTTATTTGTGTTTTCCTAATTATAAGAATACTGTGGTAAATTAAAAATGAATGGACATCAAAAAGAAAAAAAAATATATATATAATGATAATGATTTATTTTAGATATAAAGACATATGTTTATATACTATTATTTCTATGAGTTTGTTAACTTAGGAAGGTGCATATTATTAGTTTTTGTTAAGCCTCTAGTTTGTACTTACTATCTGACTTTATTTAGTCTTAACATAAGCGTCGCTCTGGCCTTCACTCTCTTTCTATCATATTCTATCTAATTGTTACTAGGTCGCGATACTCAGTATGAAATTGCATATATAATCAAGTTTGTTGGTCCTTGTCAGTTTTGAATTTTAACTTACCGTGACATCGCAAAATTACAGATTTAAGACACCTGTTTGATACTTTCTCTTTCCCCTCCAACATTCTGCGCACTAGATGATATTATGTACACCGGGAATTTGAGTTATCTGCAATTACACTACGGTGAAGGTTGGTCTGCCATTTTCAGTATATATATATATATATATATATAGGGTGTTTTATGTGGGTGTCTTATGTGATCCATGCTGTGCATATATAGAATTTGGTTACTGAGACAAATTCCTTGTTTAAAAACATTGTTAAGTACAGAAAACTAATATTTAAATAGAAGTGTTTTGAAACAAGGTTACAAAATTTGATTAAATCTGCTACGGTGAGAATTTTACTGTATATGTGTGATTAGAGTCCTCAGGATGATACAAGAAAACCGTACCGAAACATTGTCAGTCAACGAACATTTGATCGGACCTAATTTCCCGTTGTTAGTATGAACGATGTTGAAGCCTTCGGAAGAAAGGAACGAATCCGCACCCATCTAATAAGAAGGCAAAATTGGGATCAATCGGATCTTTGCGAAACTGATAATGCAAAGCTTCAATCCGCGAACGCAAATCGCGGAAATTCAACATATGAAGCACGCACTAAGTTTCATTTTCGAGTTCAATGTAGTCAGGTATTTATTACCACGTCGTTAGCAGACATCAGAAACCTTTTTTGTCTAATTAGACGAAATCATTTTATATATAAATTAAATTTGTAGATGTGACATTGAACATTCGCTATGGTGAATACGTTCTCGTTACTGGTCTGAGTGGTATTGGCAAGACGACTCTTCTGAAAGCAATTGCTAATTTGGTACCGGCTTTTGCTCCTGTGAAAGGTATTTCATAACTATTTTGGTTAAACATAATATTAATCCACTTTATTTATATTTAACGATTAATATCAGTTAAAAGTTTTATTTAGTTGCATAGTGCGATCATTATATTTAAATTATCAATGTGTTTCTTTCGTGGGTGGTATGTCAGCATTCTCCGTTCAGTAATGATCTTCATTTCGTGCCTTCGGAGTAATGGGATAAATCAGCACCCAGCCACCATGAATCTGAACTTAGCGCATACTTGGAAATGAGGATCAATTTGATTAAAATAATACAACGGTTTATTGTATATGTGAGCTTAAGATGCAAGTTATCTTTTACTTCCTGAATCTAACGAATCTTTCCCCAATCCGATGATTTTGCACATATTCATGACATGGCTTAGCATGAAGCCTTGGATATTTTACGCATGACAAATAGGTTCTAGCCAATATTACCGGAAAAGATGTCGCCAAACTTCTCAGCCTTTATGATTTGAAATATGTACTTTTGGCAAATTAAATTGACTATGGTTTTCATTAGTAGTGACGGAGGTTTTATTACTGAATCTCTAATGGTTCAGTGGAGAGTTTAGTTTGTTCGGTCATGTGGCACATTGATGCAGTGAAACCGTTATGCATGTCTTATAAGTGTGATGTTAAATTCGATAAAGCTTATTTCATGCTTTTTTAATTATATTTAAATATTTCGAAGCAACTTTTGAGAGGATTTTTTTAAATTTAACCTAACTGTTTTTCAGCGGAATCTAAATAAACTTGTTCTAAGATAAACTAATCCATTGAAGGATTTTTTCAAAATCAAAGGTCTGTTGTCAATCAATTTTTTTTGCTGACCTTAGTTTATTTCGCGAATTTATTTTCTTTACTCTATTTATATTTATTCTTATTGCTTTGATTTTTATTTTTAATTTATGTTCTGGGTGGTTCTTAAATACAGAGGAGAAGATAGTCGAAGATATTTTCATCATTAGTGCGTAAATAATCTTGGAAAAATTACAGTTTATATTTTAATTTAATTCATTTAAAAAATCTGTTCGCATAACTCACGTTTGGCCGTGGTGATGACCATAGAATCGCTAGCGTTAAACGTCATCATGACGTTTTGCGTGATAAATAAAGCAGTAGGCCAATATAGATTATTTGAATACCTTCAAAAGGTAGATTTGTCTGCGTGATTAGAATGATTAATGGTATTTTATAAAATGGGCCAGTGCGTATTTGACTTGGCTTATTCAATTAGGATTGTTGTATGAATAGATTATTTGATGAAAGTCTAAATTCTGGTATAACGAGTGACGGATAACCCGATGTCGTGGGCAAAATATCGATTTTTACAAGCATATGCAGGAAATGAAATATCTAAATGGTAAATAAATCGAAAGAAGGAGTACGCTAGTGGAAGGCAGGGTGAAGGCGTACGGGTTAACGCAAATTATTCCACATTACAGTGTAGATATCTGTATCTAGAGACACAAATGGGTAAATCTGAAATATTGTTACCGGACAGTATTATTTGTGATATTAACCAATTGATCACAGTGCACTGGTTTCTTAAATAGCCGCAAACACTTGGATATACAGAATATTTATTAGAACCTAACAGCAAAACGGTCCAATTTAAGGGTTTCTTTAATTCTTCCTCGTGTATAATGGCGAAAATATGACCATTTGTCACATTTGACTATAATATCAGCGTATCTGTGTTGTTAGCATGTGAACTGTCATGCGCGTTAACAACGAAATCTCAGACTGACACAAAATAAGCCGTCACTGGAAATGACCGGTAAAGTGTTCTTCTAAAGCGCACAAAATTGTGAGTATTCATGATAGTGTGTCAGTACCGCATCGCCTTTAACAATGTTTTAATGCGTTTGTAAAGTTAATGATGATAACTATGACGATGAGGAGGATAATGGTTATGATTGGTACTATTATGCAGTATAACTGCACGAAGGGCTAAAAAGCCCTATTTGTCGATTCTCATTGTTTCATCCGCGAGGGTGTTTTTTACTGAATTTTGGTAATTATAGTTTTAAAACGTTATCAACTATTGGTTGATCGATCAGTTGAAAGAAAACGAATAAAAAGTTGATAACCGTGTTAAGTGTAAAATTCTTATTTACAAGATTGTCTGTCCTTACATCAATATACACTTTGATAGAAAATTGCAATAAGGTAAGTTTTTTTGCAAGAATTTATAAATCATTAAATTAAACCTAACTTACTTTTAACTCAAATAAATTGGGTTTAGACAAGTCTGATGGTATTACTGCTAATACATCATCCAGCACTACTAGCTCGACAAATTCAAGTGGAGAAAGATTAAATTCTTCCGTAGCTGAAATATATCTATACAAATGCAGTCAGCGTAGCGCCAACACTTCGACATCTCGTCCGCCTTCAATTAACTCTTCCGAATTACTCCATGGTAAAAAACCCTGTAGCCATGAAGATGAACCACTGGTTGACTTTCGGCCGGAATCATTAAACAAACACAGTGAATGTACAGAGAGGCCTGAACACGCAGATTGTATGAGCCAAAAAGGAAGTGGCGATGGTGGCTTGCAGTTAGCCGACCCGATGGTTATATTTCTGCCACAATCTGCGGTGCTCCCCACTTTTAGACAAATGAGCGCCAATTTACTCGTACGTTACATTAACAAATATGTTTGCCTACTTTTGTTGATTTTAAAATTTTTGTATTTAAAAAAATTTTTGACACCGTCTCTTCGACTTGTTTATTTAACAATAAAAGTCTAATAAAGACTAGAGTACATTCAATAAGTGATTGTCAGAACCAAAATAAATAAATTAAAAATTGAGCACTGACCAGCTTAGCCAAAAAAGCATTGTTCACGATAATATTATCTGGATTGAAAAAATGTCAAAACCAAACCACATAATTTGCTGAGTCATTTAGAGCAACTGTACAGAGTATATATTACATACAGTATTATATATTATATATATTACACACAGTATATTTATTCCTAATAATTAATATACTATAATATTCGAAGGAAACAGACATATTAAAGATATATAATTTACAGTGTAATTTCAGAAGCTGATTATATATTGCTTGTACATAATAAACCTGATGTAAGATAGCGAATGCAATTCATTTACTAGATTTGGCTTCGTTTTTATTTGGCACTTTCAAGAAGTAGACAGTCAATGCCAAAACTGGCTACAGAAAATAAGTTGGCATAAAACTAAAAATTGTATGCACCGTGTGGCTTTTATGACATAGTGGATGAGTTCTACGACTACTAAATGCTCCAAGATTCGATGCTCGGGCGGAGCACTACGAGCTACCACTGAGAAGTGTCTAATAGCAACGAAACCGATGGAGTTAATGAATTACATTTGCTAGCTTATGTAACATTTAGTTTATACCGACAACATATTTATCTCCAATATTTATACTTTATGTAAGACAGAAGAAGGCTCCATTATTAAATAAGTGTAGATGATTATGGTTCTGCTAGCGTAAATTTTAGCCAGAAAGATATACCAAAATCGGCAACAACGGAAGATATCAACTCATATTCATTTGCGTTTCGTGCTTACTGGCATTCTATCAGTAGGAACCGGTTCTATGTCCTGTGCCCATTATATATTTAGTCCGGACATGTGAGACAGTTGAACGGTACAATCTTATATACGTAACATTATTCAAGCAGTAATGGATATAGCTTCATATTAAGTCTTCGACAATGCGACTTCAATGTCAAAATCTATACAATTCCTGCATAGCTTACGAACAATGGTTTCCGAGTCGGTACATGGTACCAACACAATGGATTTCTCAATAGACTTAATTTTACCAAAATTGTATGTTCCTACAGTTAAAGTAGTAAAACTCTGCACTAACGCGCAAGCTTCAAAGGTTAGATCAAGCCGAATGGTGATGCTATTCCATTCAAACTGATGAAGTACACATGCAAAAATATGCACCATCATTAACTTGCCGTCTTTACCTATCTTCATACTTCACCTTAACACAAGGGTTTGTTTCTTCAATGTCAGGGCTCATCTCACGCGAGCTAATCATGCTTTCATAGCTGGCGAACTTAAAAATACAATATCTTCCTTTCGTGCCTCGGAGACCAAAATTGATTGGATTGCTTCACATTGGGTCTCACTCGGACCTAGTGCCTGTAAAAGGGTGATTTTTCTCCCTTCAAAATTCTAAACTAAAACTAGTTGTGTGTGATGCTACCTTTCTGCTATCCAGTGTTGCAGGAAAGGCCTAACTGTAAATAGCTGACTATATTCTCGTTTTACTTACGCTAGATTGCACATAGGCAACCTGATCCTGAGAATTATGAACGTGTACACCATAGTTATGCAGCTAGAGAAATCGACTCTATGACCAAATAATTGTAAGGAATTGCAGATATATAGTGAACTGTCTGTCTTTTTAATATTTGTATTTATTTATGCTTTTCTGTTTGGACTTTAGAGAAAATGTATACATGTTTTTCTTTTCATGGTAATCAAATACAATCTCCCAGGTGGCGATTGATGTTAGAAACCATCTAGATATATTTTCTGTCCAACTAATGAATTAAATTATATTTTTATGTGCTTTTTAATGTCCACTCACGGGAATTGTATTTTTAAAACGATTTTTCCCTTTGTGACTTTTATCTTTATGCATATAACTTGTCTTATTATGCTGATTAACTCGTGAAATAAGGGTAATAATGGCGTAAATGAAAAATTGCCTTAAAATGTGTAGTAAGTTTTTATGTTTAAAATTTTTGGCATGCCAAATTATATTTTGTCTGTTTTTATGTATACGTATCTCTGTTGATCATTTATTATTGGCAAGAATAATAAGCTAAACCTATATAAGCTAGCAATGGTGTGTATGATCATGTCTGAATCTTATTATCAAATCCGCCTCTTGGTTGTCTTAGCATCTAAATGGGAACTGGGGAAGTCGCCCTAGGCGCATTGCGTTAACTCAACCAATGGAAGAAAGGAAGGTTCTTAAAGTATAGAAATCAGACTGGGGACGCAACGGCTATAGGATTTTGAAGCAACTTTTGGCGGTATAATTTGGGCTGACCACTGCATACGCGCAAAATCTCAACCGTTACGATTATGCAAACTGTGAATTATTTGGTCCAGCTCCCGAACAGTATCTTGTCACAAGGTGTAGCAACGTAAAATTTTAAGATTTATGCCTGATAATGTTTAATGCTTGTGTCATGATAAAATTAAATTAATTATTGAAAGATTAGTATGATGATTTATCGTAGTGTTTCTAATTAATTAAGGTATTTCTGAGCTTCCGATGATTAGCTACATCGTCGCCAAAATATTGCGTTGTTTCCAAATTTTGTTCTACGCACTTTTCAAAAGGTTTTCGAGGTTTAAAGCCGAAGTACTGGTAACAAAAACGTTGACGCGAATACAGGAGCCCCTGTGGACAACAAAGGCCAGATAATTGTGAAATATATTGTCGCACACTTGAGTAATAATCTATAAAAGTTTTTCTTTTTTTCAATCTGTGTGTATTACTCGGCTTACTGACCTCGTACACACCGATGATGGCGTTCTTTTATCGAAAATGAACGATCAAGTTCAAAGAGAAATTAACTGTGCCTAGTTGTTTATCGGATATAGTCCGTAGTTAAATACCTAATAATAAGTTTATACTGGATGGTGTCTCGTGGCAGGCCATCAACTAATACGTCTACAACAAATCTCTGCTGATACCTGATTGATCAAATTCTGATTTTTCATAACTTACATGTGAAATGCGGTTTGATTCTCGTTAGCCAGTTTGCCGTCTTATGATGAACATAGAAGTTCGAAGTGTCCGTACATGTGATCGACAATAGCTCGTCAATGTTGTGCGACTGGTTAATCGGAATGGGATGAGTGTTAGAATTGTAGCTCGTAAACTTTATTTTTAGAATTTTTAACACCACTAGCGATTGATTAATTCCGACAATATTTCGAAACATATTTGCTTCGCTCTTGCTTCCTTTTGCAGTTTGGCGAAACTAATTAGAAACTGCCCGTCCATTTTTTAATAAAAAAGCTCAGATGAAGTGTAGTATCAGTTCTCCTGTATTCCGATAACCAAATGTTGCACTGACTGTCCTGCTCGATTTGCTTTTTTTTTAAGCTTAACGTCAAGAGGCTTTAATGAGCCAATTTTACCACCAGACCAGTTAATTTATATTTTTCTGTAGAACTACTGAGCTAACGTGTATTTTTATTTACTTTGTATGACAAATCACGGATAAAATATTTGTACGTGTATGTCAATTAGTTCGTGGTGTATGGTACACAGAAATGCGTAATGCTTTTTAATCGACGCATTCGACACCAACCCCTTGTAACCGGTTAATTTTATCGAATGCCAATTTATAACATTAAAAATATACTACTGTAATTATTCGCTTCTTAAACAGAAAAAATATATATCATCTCCAACGTCATCTGATGGAGAGGATACTTCACGTGGACGATCACTGGTACGCATTGTTCTGGAAGTTGCTGCGTCTTTTGGCAATTCTGATAGACTGGCAAAAAAAATGATTGCAAAACTTCAAGGAATAAGCGAGTTTTCGTGGAGTGGTATCGTTAAGCTAAAGTGCTGCAAGACGAAAACCAGTGATAATGAAAATAGTGAGAGGAATATTTAAACCATTTCTTTTTTCCAAGTAAACTAGTAGGATATTTCCATTTTATCCAAAGATGCTATTTCTTTTATTTATTACGCAATACGTGCGAAGTTAAAGTAAGTTACATAGAACCACGATGCCAAAATCAGCATAAATAAAAAGCATAATTATGTTGAGGCATACATTTCCTGCTTACTAATAAGTAAGAGCTGATCACAGTATTGTGAGACACACAGATGGTTCAATCTTATAGACGTCGGCATATCAATACCACAAATAGGTAAACTTTGCATATAGATATTCATAGTGTAACGTAAATCAACAACATGAAAGTATGCACAAATTTGTCAGAGTTCACAACTCCTTGATTTTTAGATAGAATAAACATTTTCTCATCTGAGTGCTGCACCCATTTAACCCAGTAGGATGCAAAAATTGGAAAAATGCATAGAGATTATAATAATTGTCAAATGCAATTTTTTCGAGGCTACTAGTTGCAGTTTAGTGAGATTAACTGCCTACTCGTAGGATAGCTAAATGTGGTCAAGTGCATCCTTTTGTGTGTGATGCAAGGCAGTTTTTTCACGAAATGCGACTGGTGAAAAGCTTGGTTGATCTTCATTTCAGGTAGAAAATTTTGATTTTATTAATTGTTATTGCTAATAGTTAAGAATGGGTTTCATACTTGTGCAAAATATCAATTAATATAGCCCGTAATCGCGGTCATAATGGAGAATCTTACAATTTTTTAAATTTCCGAGTTGCAAAAATATTTGTATTTCTTACATGATGGAGTTCTAAATACTAGAAAACAAACAAGAGGTTAATAGTGTCAGTAGTATTATTGTTTTTTAAATACGGAATAATGAATGATGGTGAAAGGAATTTTCAAATAATGTCGCTATTGTTGAGATCATGCATGCAGTAATTATTTTAAATTCTTTTGGTCTTGCATAATAGGCATTTATGAAAACGAAAGTTTCACGGTACCAAACACTGATGGTACATGGCCCTCCAGTCTTACTGATAGGACTGTATCGCTTCTTGTTAAATTTCGACTGATGCCTCCTTTTCATGACAGACTTGCCGAAGTTAAACGTACTCGATTTCCTATTGACGAAATGACGTAGGTTACTTTATTCATAATGTACTTTCATTATTGATTTCACTTTAAATATAAAGTTTACAAGCATATTGATTACACAAAATCTATTTTTACTTCATTCTTGTCAGTTACCATAGCGCGGCTTAAGTAAGACTGTCAGAAACTATACCACAGTTAGTAGGAAAAAAAGAGTTGCATGATCATAACTGACGCTCTCGTCTATGGCTTTTTGTAATTGGTTGTCGACTTACTTTAAGCAAAGTTTTAAAAAAAATGATAGACTACTGTTTGCAATATGCAGACTATAAGCACCCTTACTCCCATCTATTCATCCATACATAAACATGTTTTGCAAAACTGGTATTGCATAATTACATCGTTTTGGAACTAACACAGGATTGCTACCAGTCCATTCCTTTAATGGGAATGTTTCTGAGAACTTTGTCGGTGTCCTTCATCAGTCTACAATTATTATGAACGAACTAAAGAAGTCTTGTGAGGAATCGTGGACCGACAAATTTAGCCGAAGTTCCTATCAATTAATAAGTGATTGGAAACAATCCTGTGTTGGGTGCAACACTGATAAAGGGGTTTTGCATACATACATTTTGAACGAAAGACTGGGTTTCCATTCCAGAAGGATCCAGATGAAAATTCCGAATACAGACAAATCCACGCTATGAATGGGCGGCCTAGTGTTCGATTTCATAATAAATAAATACTGCTGTCGCCTTATCTGCTAAGTCGTGTAGGATGGATAAGCGAAAACAAGTTACCACGGACACTTTGATCCACGATATTGCTCTTCTCTGCTCAATCTAACAAGAACGTCCTTTTACATGCTATGAATATGTAGAACGTATCACTGAGCCCAATATTGGATTACTAGATATTGAAAATAGTTTAGGCAATTCCCCTTAGCTCACGAGTTGAAACTTCGTTAACTGAGTGGATCCCTGTACTTGACAGTCTTTGTGTGGCTCGCTTAAATACCTCAACTAGAGTCAATACCACAAACCTTAATCAACATTGCCTTTTCGTTGTTTCTGCATTTGCTCCCACCAATTGTAGCACAGACAGCTGGAAATGTCAAACGCTTACATGCATGAGGTTACCTTTTTAGAGTAAAATACCACTCGCAGGTAATCAACAATGCATATCGAATTCTTTAAATCAAGTTTGCGAGCTTGAAGTGAACACCAATCCCATTGTATTTAACCAGTCCTCGAACATCATAGCAAAACTACCTCCAGTCGCACGGACTGCCGCGTTTCCACCTTCGACGGCAAACTGACTAGCGAGGATCAAACCACATTGCATATATATGGAAAGAAAAATTAGATATGCGGCTCTCACCTCTAGTAGTCTTGCATACATTGTACGTGACAGGAAATGTCGGCTTAACAATTTCTATGCAGTCGCAAACATTAACTGTTTGCAGCTTTCGCCACACACACACACATGTGTGTGTATGGTAACAATTTTTTAAATCAAGTTTGCGAGCTTCAAGTAAACACCAGTCCCATTTTAATTAAGCAGTCGTCGAACAACGTCGCAAAAGTACCGCCAGTCGTATACAGTTAATATACATTGACGCGTTTCGACCTTTCATGATCATCATCAGAATATTTTTGCTTTCCATATATATGCAATGCGGATCGATCCTTTCTTGACAGTTTGTCATCGTACTCTGATAATGATGATCATGGAAGGCTGAAACGCGTCAAAGCGTGCGACTGGCGGTACTTTTGCTGTTGTTCGACGACTGGTTAAATACAATGGGATTGGTGTTTACTTCAAGCTCGAAAACTTGATTTAATGAATTGTTACCACCACCATCGCAATCAATTATTGTTAAATTGTTAATGAATAGTGAACACTGACGAACATAAAACTCCATCAAATAAGTTGGCTCGGTCACATTTTTTATGCCATTAATTCAATTGCCCAGTAGAGCAATGTAATCTCCAAATTGGGTAGAATTGGACCTACACGTCTGCCTGAATTGGGTATACATGCACATCATATTTCATGCTCGGAAATCCTATGCAATGTGGCGGCGAGTCAATCTTAGTGGTGATCTTGTTGCAAATTTCTATTAGAATCATAATCGTAACTTTCTATTTTTAATTAGGCAGAGTTATCTGGTGATTTGGTTTTGTTTATAACATGATATAGTGAAAACCACAAGGAAACTATATTGCTGATGTTGCCTTACCTTGTCTTAATGCTGACTGAGCCATAATTTCTTTTATTTAAATTACGTTTTATTGTTAGTTTTTCTAACGGTTTATATGACGGGGATCATTAGTTACTAACGACATTTGTATTTGAGTGCATGATGATGAAGTATACTTATCTGGACTACATACTTTCTTTCATATACCACTATCTACTGACAATTTTTGTATGATTTTTTTCATTTTAGTTTTATTATTGTTATATAGCTTTGAAGCATCAGTTATAAAGTGATGTTCCTCTTTGCTGTATGTATAACCACTTGTATAATACACTCTAGCTAAATATGTACTAAGCAAGTCCCAAAAACAAATGGAAAACATAACAGTAGTAGAACGATTAACATCTTCAACCTTCTTAAATAATTAAGCCATATCTATTTGAAAATGAACGTTAGAATTGCCTGGCTGCAGCACAGCTAATTTATGGTAATCACAAACACTAATATTATCAAATAAAACTTGTAGAGACTACGATTAGCCAAAAATGATACACGCATAAACACGTACGAATGACAAGCTTTCTTATTAACAATGAACATGGAATAAGACACGTTCTTCAACAAAGGAACAGCAAGGACATCAGTAAAATATTTGCACTACCATCGTTCTATTATAATAGCCTATTCAAAGATATTTAAACAACCAACATTGCGATATAGAATATATTATATTTGCATCGATTATTTAAACTAGTATCTGCATGTCAGAAAATGCGAAGCTACCCAATGATAAAGCATGTCACACTCTTGGCAAAATTTTCAAATGAAAAAATGCGCATGCATCAACCAGCAATTTAATATTATTAGCTGACGAAAAAAATAACGTGTAACGTCAATATATCTTTCATTTGAATACATTCTGAGTTTTCATTCGATTATGTGAGTGGCAACAAATCTAACTCGGTTTTACTTCTATTTCTT
>JAQBSW010010636.1:0-23383 GCA_029291075.1 Eudiplozoon nipponicum | reverse complement strand
TATATAATAACTGCGTTGCGTGCCTTCTAGCTACTCATCAATGGGAGCTGGCACTACGCCTTAAACCCGTTATATGTTCGGTTCAGAAATGTGGGTCATTTGGACGATCCAATGTCTTATAATTGTGTATATTCAAGCAGTATTATAGTTGGTTTAATATAAATTCATCAGCAGTGCGAGTACATATTATATTCACCTTAACCATACAGGGTACGAACATTATGGTTTTGCAGATAGACTCATTGAGAATAACAAACGTTCTTAGCAACTCATCCGTCAGGAAAGCCGTATAATGTTTTGGTAATCATGACACCGATGAATGAATTTTATATTATCTATACACAGTTTATTAATCAGCTATTCGTAGATTAATTGGGATTAGTAGAAGTAATAGCTGAATAAATGAAAATATGCTGATATCATTATTTGTGGATTGGTATAATAGCAGCACATTAAGAAATACTTTGTTCGCATTGTATACTATAAATTTAAGTGATATTTTTTTCGATATTCATTGGTATCATATTTCCTTGACTAGTCAATACATCATGAGAATTTATATATTTCCTTCTTTATCAAAGTACAATTTACTGTCTAGTCCATAAGAATATGAGGAACAAGTGAGACAAGTGCAAATTAAGAAACCATGGCTTCTCACGGTTTCAAACTTATTCATGAATTAAATTGGCAAAAATATCCTAGAAAGGACGCCACTCACATTAATGAGTATGCGTCATTCTGAATTTCAGTAATGTGGCATTTACGTAGATTGGAGTGTGGCCTTCATACCCCAATCTTATGCTTTGATTATCTTAAAAAATATTTTGAATTATTTGAAGGAAAAGATTGTAAATTTGTAATACGATGTCCATTTTCTTGTACTATTTCAAATGAGACAATCATGACTATGTTAAATGTTTTATTTTTCTCTAATTAAATAAATCTCTAAATGAAAATTAACAACTCTAAGTCATGATCTGCCATACCTATTCATATACTGATAAGTATTCTTAATAATTCTTAACTATTGTTTTTCAATAAATAAATTTGAAGTTCTATCGATTTAGTCTGTGTGAATTAAATCTATGGTAAAGTAACAGTTTTCAATAGAGGATGTTAAACGAATACTTACAACAAATCTACAAATTATATCTGAAATGAGAAAATTGTTCTCATTTCTGTTTCCATTAACTCGTTGATAATAAAAGGACTTGCAATTCCGCTCAAGACATTTTGGCTACTTAAAATTAGCTTTTTATTTTTGTGAAGTAATTAACTTAAATGCGATTGGCTGCTTCTTTCCAGCTGAAGAGGCATGTTTTAGAAGTAGTGGAGTCGTTTTAGAGGATGATCAAAACATGTCGGAGAACGACCGTTTACGGATGCATGAATAAGATTGAAACCGTGAGAAGCCATGGTTTCTTAATTTGCACTGGTCTCACTTGTTCCTCATATTCTTATGGACTAGACAGTAAATTGTACTTTGATAAAGAAGGAAATATATAAATTCTCATGATGTATTGACTAGTCAAGGAAATATGATACCAATGAATATCGAAAAAAATATCACTTAAATTTATAGTATACAATGCGAACAAAGTATTTCTTAATGTGCTGCTATTATAATAATGATATCAACACGGGCAGTTACACAAAGATCCGATTTTTCACAATTTCCAATTTTGTTTTGTCTTTGATCGGGTTGACTTGTTTTTACTTCAACTGGAAATGCGGTTCTATCACATCTTTGTTTACTGGTATTAGAACCGCATTATCCAAATGCAAAAGCTGTAAATTCAAGATCTTTTTATTACCGCCCGCGTACGCAAAACGCGGCATTGAGAACCTGAATGCTGACACACCGCAAAATATTAACTTCAAAAAATTAGTAGAAGTAGTTTTTTCTCCTTTTTGCACAAAATATTAATCAACATCTTCCCCAAGCTTAAATGCTTAAGGGGACAGGTTTTCCAGGAGCATCAAATGGTGGACAACTTAGAAGTCGCACTTGTCATATTGAATTCGAAGCCTTAAATTAAGAGTATTTCTAATCTTGTCAAGATGAATTTCTCTTATCCGTTGTAAATGAAGCTCATGACCAGTTAAATTTAATTCTTGATCTTATTAAGAATAAACTACTCAAGTCATTCTCCGTTTATCATAGCTTAAAAGAATGCTCATTTGTGCTTCATTAATCTTGTCCATAAATATACATTCATCGTATATAATTTGAAACAGATTTTATAAATTGCACTACCAATGTAGCTGGATCAAACTATTAAGTTTTGAAAACTCTTCATTTAATTTTTTATTACTAATTTTAAATTAGCATATGAAATTCTGCTGATTTACTATAAAATGTGTAATAAAATGTTTGCTAAATTATACTGAAACATTGTTTGAATGAATAAATTCATTCTTCATTGTCTTTTTTTCAAACGAGATATCGTTTGCCCTTTCTGAATTCGCTTGAAGTGAGCTGTGGATTTCTGTTTAGTTATTTTGGTTGCAAGTCTACAGTAGTTGAATTTTAGCGATAGTTGCATTATTTCTTGTTTTTTTTATCCAACACTATGTACCTAATAATTTAATAATTTTTCACGAAATAGTATTATTTTATGTTGTCGTAGTATGCTATTCAGCCAAGGAGTTTGGTTAAAATTGAAATTGTATAATCGTGCAGTTAAGTTATCACCAATATAAATATATATTGTAAATTCGTAAACGATATAGGATCGCTTCACATTAGTAGGAAGCTAAGTTGTCAGCTGTCCGCGGCAAATTCTGGCCATTACGTGATGAGTTGCCAGTAAAACAAAACAGGTTTACGTGACAAATAGCCTTTTCTACACTATATGATTCTTAGTTTATACCGACAACCATATGTACTTAATGTGTCAGGTGTTTACATCAAGATTGCAACCTTGATCAAAATAATTGTTACCACCGCTCGCGTAACCAATGCTCGTTTAATTGTATAAGTTTTCAGATGTTCTAGAAGAGCCAAATGTTGAAAACATTTTAAAATTGAGCTGATGTCTATTATACATTATCCCCATTAGAGTAGATTTTCAGGGTTCTGCAACACTCATCTCAACAAGGGCTCAGGATTTTTAGTAGAAGTTTTTGTGAGATCCATACGTCCTCTACATATGTAACTAATTAACCGACTGCATAACATTAAAAAAAAGTATAATTGATCATAAGACATCTTTGATGCACAATAACGCGATAAACAGTCAATTTTAACATAATATTTAATTTTAGCGTAATTTATTATTTATTATGTATTTTATTATTATTTTATCATTATCATTTCATCCTTTAATTTTTTATCATTAAAACTACATATTGTTAGAAATTGAAGACTGATACAATCCAGAATTTCATTCCTAATGTAAACGTGATTGTAACACGCAATTTAAAAAATGTTGTCAAAATTAGATAAAAGTAATAGTTTTTGAACTGGTAAGACAGAATTTTTGACATAATATTGCGGTTGCTAGGCACTCTTTCCCAAATTTTTTTAAAAGATCATTATTACATTATCTCTAACCATGTGTACATTGATAGTTGCAAAACTGCACACAGTCCTTAACAAACTTGTTAATTTTTTCATAAGAAAACACAATTTATTGTTATAATTGTTCAAACGAATATAAAAATTTATTCTTTATTATATCTTGTAGTATTTCATCATTTAAAACATTTTTTTTAATCATTTTTTGAATGCAGAACGCAAACTGATATATACTTAAATTATATAATATAACTTTATTCAATGTACATGTCTTTATAGCATAGTTAAAAATATAAATCGAACATACCAATCCTTTTACCTTATAGTCCCACAATATATACTGAGGACTCTATGTGAGAGAGGCTGTTCGAAGACTAAATAAGGGCGCTAAACAGTATATTATTAAAGGACTCTGTTGAGAGAGCGTTTAACACGTCTGCGATATGCGAATTATTTGAATAGATCATATTTTAAACTAGATTTATCATTATATTTTTAAATCTGTAATAGAAGATGATCTGCGAATTGCAGAAAAGCTTAGTGTGAAAATATAAATTTTCAGTTTAATAAACAAAAGTAATTTTTAATGTACTAAATATGAATAGGTGAAATGTACATGCAGACATCTTTTAGTATTTAATATTCCTCAAATTATTTTTTATAAATTTACTTTTAAAGAACTAGGTAAATTCATGTAGATGAGATATCGCAAAAAATGCCTTCTTTATTACGGTGGTATACATATGCATTTATAATAATGTCGAACATTCTTTTTCGATGAAATACTCTATTTTTGTTATTATACTTGAAGTTAATCTTGTTGGCTATGTTGCAATAATGTAATAAATTTTACTGTAAATATTTGTCTAATATCTTCGCTGTTATCATTTTATTGAATTTCTGCTTGACCATATTTGTATTCTTTGATTATATTTTCCTATTTGTACTGAGTAGGATTAAATTTTTCAACTATTTCTGAATTTATAACGAGCCTATTTGTTTTGTTTCGGACAGTTAATCTGGCCTCAACTGACAAATTCAATGAAAATAGGAAAAACGTGGAGCAAAATTGTTTAACCATATCAGCGTCACAATTGGCACATGATTCGTATCCCAATGAATTAACTGACAACACTTTATTGCGTTTCAACTCTGAGTTAAACAGAAAAACATTGCAGACATTTCCAACGAATCACAAAAAAATGAAAGACGCCTCTCTTTCTGATGCGTTGATAACAACTGAACAAGTCAGCGTGGAACTGCCATTAGCATTAGATTTAACGCCTCGCACGACAAAGCGGATTAAAATTCAGCCAACATTGTCTTCAACGGTAGGCCTTCAAACCTGGAAACCGATATGCGATGTTGGGCACCAGGAGGCCAGTAGAACGTCAAAGTTTAACTTAGGTGAATCAACAAATCGCCTGTACTTCACTTTATCTAGGAAAACAGGAAGTGCAGCACAAAATTACAGCGATAAAAATTTTCAGAAAGGGAAACTTTTAACTTGGGAAAAGAAGATAAATGGTTTATTTAAGCAAGAATTTAACAATAGTTGCGATAGTGGCAGGGTTGCACTAAGCAGCGATCAACCTTCACAACTTTACGGAGAACAAGCCGTCTGTAGTGCTATAAATCGCAAAGTTTGCACCAAATCACTATCTATTAATTGTAGTTATGCTGACTGTGAGTACAAGCCAAGTGACGACGAGGTGGCATTCTTTTGTTCACGTTTTTCAAATTCACAGCGTTCTCAACGTAAACCACTTGACAAGCAGCTGTTCTACTCACCTACCATTGTAGCTAAACTCGAAACAAATTCCACTGCGGTGGATGACGCCTCCACTACTTGCCCTTGTTTGGCAAAATCGAATTCAAATGAAGGGCTAAACTTGGAAAATGAATCCCTTGTGAGTATTCCTACATCAACGGGTTTAGTAAAAACACCATACACCAGTGAAGAGTCTAGCAAACAAACCTTTGCTTCATCAGGTAGGCATGCGTGGAATTCTTTACCCAGCAATCAGATTGAACCCCTCGATGCAAAAGTTTCTGCAGGAACATTTCTCGGCAACGGAGGCACTTGTTATGAATCAATAATCGATAAATCAGAAACAGATTCCAACTGTTGTGAAGAAAATTCTTTTCCAAACTCGCAGTTGTTAGCCAACAACAGCCTACACAACACCAATCAGGGAGAAATTGAAAATTTGCTGTCTGCTGAGAGTGAACGATTAAGCTTAATCCCTATTGAGCAAATGAATTGTAATGAAATAAATAGAAACGATTTAACTGATACAATCAATGGCTGTTCCCTGAAACATGCTACTGAAAATGAAATTTCTCAATGCAAAGCCATCGGAGAGACCCATCAACACATAGAGAAACTTGCAGAATTAGGCAATAATTGTAAGATGAAGACCGAGTCTGATCACAATAGCATAAATACTGCAAAATCTGCTGCGAATGTCGGAAAGTTTCCCATCGAAGAGGAATTGAACAAATCAATTGCAATGGGGAATGCTAATGAGTTGAAAGAAAATATTGATCCGGAATTACTATCCAAGCAGTCGTGTTTGTCAAACAATATTACAGTTGAAAATTCTTCTGGAAAGGACGCAGCAATTGATGAAATACAGTCATCCACTTTCGAGCTAACACATCCACACATCGGGTTCTCTGTTACAGAAAGTAAAGAAGATAAGTTTGTAAGTTCAAAGATATTTTATTTGACCTTTCCTTAAGTAGAGCAAATTTTGTTTCAGTAATGTTGCTATAATAAAACTATTTCTATTTAAAATATAAATCATTTATTATAGTCTACGTTTTGTGTTTTAGAGTGGGTTTATTAAAATTGTAACATTAACTTTATTGGACACTCATTTATGTATAATTTATTCATTACTTGAATCATACGTTTGGCTAGACACATAGTGTTTGATTTTGTCTTACATTACTAGTTAAGCGTATGCCAAATTTATTGTCAGGATATTACTTTAATAATAACGTAAAATCTCACAACATTTGTTCTTAAACGTTGTAAAGATCACACAACTGTAGCGAAGCTGATGTAAGTAAGAAAAGCATAGCTGCACTTAACCAAATGATGATATGGTAATTTTATTTTGCACCTGATAATATTGTCGCGTAGTTTTTTAATAAACGGTTTGACAATTTTAAACGTTTATACTATCAAAGGAATACAACTGCATATAGTGGGTAAACACATAAAATTGGCTTCTTAGTATCCGAAAGGCCACGTTATCATCAGGATAAATGCCGTCGCAAGCGAGTTGGAACCGTTGATTTTAAGCAATAGCTGAGTTTGAAATCTTTCTCTTTAAGCCTCACTTTCAGGTGTCTATGATTAGTAAGATCCAAAATCTTAAAACAAAGTGAGACAAGAATTGGATCCAATTACTTTTAATAGATATTTATAAACTGAGTTTGTGCTCTTTTAAATCACTTCAAACTAGCATCATGCTTGCTTCTTTCAAACTTGAGTAAAAAATAACTGATTAATATTTCAATAGAAACTGTTTGCCGAAGCATTCGCACCAATTTTGGCAAATTCCCTGAGATTGCGGAGTTATTCCTTGATTTAGCTTTTTGATTAAACAATAATTCAATAAATAAATAGTCTTTTGTGATAGCATGTAGGCATAGCACATTTGTGATAGCGACATCAAGAACAGTGACTGTGATTTAAATTATTTTTTCAAGAGAACAGTAAAATTTATAAATTTAATATCGCGACACATGCTCTCTAACAAATTCGACGAATGTTCATCAAGTGATATCCTACGAGTAATGATGAATTCATTTTCGACTTATGGTATCACCAAAATGGACACCTTTACGTTGGAAGGTATCAGCAAGAAAGATTCCAAAGCAAATCGATTTCTAGCTATATATAGTCTATTCTTATTAATCTAAATTCAAAATTTTACTATCTTTGGTGTAAAAAGCATGGACTATCATATGCCTTTACCTATTTATGCTGAATATATTAAGATGAATGTCGCGAGATGAAACAAACGATTATAGCGACTTCATTGAAAGAACTACTAAATTTGGTTATGTAATATTTGTGTTACAACGACACGAGGTAAAATGTAACAGCTTAACCAAGACGGCACTGTAATTTGTCAAGCAACCGTTATTTCGCCGAAATAAAAAATCAATAAAAGCGACCAGAATAATCGAACATATCCGTAAATTTGTAGTCAGATAGTGAAAAGCTGTTTTTAGTCGCCTGTTAAATGGCTAATAAGGATTATACATGTTGATCTACTTCTCTGGTGCTTTAGTCTAATTTGAGGGATATATCCATGATATTGTTTTTCTGCTGCGTTATGTGACAGCTTACTAGTATCATAACGAAAAAATATGAACTTTGAGAAATAAAAACAAAATCATAATTTATTATCACCTATTTTCTGTTTATTTATTATATGATAATGAATATTACTTCGCCTGACTCCGTCAACTATAAAATCATTAACCAATTTTCTGAAACAAATATGCAGTTTACATCTCAAAATTTGCCTTGGCTAACAGAATAATGGCTACCATAGTAACTTTTATTTGTTATCAGTTGTCTAGTTGTGTTTTGAATGAGTGTGGTCTGTGCACGCATAATAGATTTTTTGCGAAAATGACTGGACTAAGGGTTTCCTAATTTATTATAATTCTTAGTTTGTGAAATCGTCTTTGGTCCGTTTTATACGATTCTCTATTTTGTGCAATGAACAATCATTTAGGCATGTTTATGTTTCTATTTGATTTATCTGGCTGTTTACCGTAGCGCTTTCACCAGAAACTAGTAATATTTGTATAGCCTTATTTATGTTAATGATAACATGTCATCATTAAACCTGATTCAGTTGTTATTCTGGTATGCATTAGATGTTGTGCGTTAAGTTTTCGTTTAATTAATTTCTTGTTTCTCTGATCTGTCGGATTTAACTTCATTCACACTTTTTGGATGAATCATTGTTTATTCATGTTTATGTACTCGCCTGCTACAGCTTTTTTAATGGATTTTTAAATTGAAAATATTGATAAAAGATGAGACGAAGAAGTGTTTGCCTTTGGTTTTAAATTTGGATAATTTTGTGTCAATTAAATCGAATATCGTGGCTGTGATATTTGATCATAGCGTTTCTTGTCATTTTTCAAAAGCCTTGAAATAAGAGAAACATATTTCTATTTTTGTTTTATATTAAATGATAAAATTTAGCATGCCTAGCTAATGTCTAGGTTCCAAGTCATGGTCAATAATGGCAGATTTGACAGTTGGAGTGATTCCGATCTGGATATTTTTATAAGATAAACCCTTTTGAATTAATGCTGCCAACTATACCCTAAATGCTAGCTACCGTAAAGACACATAAATTCGTAAATTATTTAGGATTACGCGGAGGGAGGTGTTTTATTTCTGAAGTCTTATTACGTAAATGTGACTATCATGAATATTAGTGCACTTAGCATTTTCGATATTTATAATTATTCGCTCTATTTCCTTAACCGGAACTTCACTATCTAGAATAAAATTGCATATCGATTATATAAATGTTGCTATCCTTCGGCCGTTGCTGTTGAGGTCGCTTTTCCACATCTAAGAATTAATTTTGATATCTCTTGGTCCGAAAAAAGTTTTATTATTAGCTTCAGCTTATTTTCCAATCTATGTGCTGAGCATTTCTTTCGAAACCTCCAAATTAGATTAATTACCAACTTCAGTTTTTGCACTTTAATTTTGACACATATGTAATTAGGATTATATATATATATATATATATATATATATATATATAATGCTCTTCGTATTCAAATATTAGAAAAAAATATTTTTTGCGAGACAAAAACCTTGATTAATCAAGAGTATGATCGTTGGGTGTAATGGCCGTATCAGGAATATTTTTATGAACAATTGCCGTAGAAAAGTGTTTTCATTGTGGATAATGGCCAAATCCAGAGTGTCATTATTGATAATAATAAAATTGTTCTGTAGACACTTATGTATTCAACGGCCTCCCATTAGCATGTACAAAGCAATTCAATTTTCATTTTGAAATAAATCTTCCGGACAGTTCAATCTTTTGGCTATGGGCGGCCGCATTCTACCTCCACTAGCAGCTGTATGGATGCGCCATTTTTAACACGTGAGCCTGAAAATCGTAATTAAGCTATTCATACTCTACAAAATTTATATGGATATTCTATTCTTTTTCATCACAGACGCAGCACAGCTACCCTAAATAATGAAAAGATCCGACATGCTTGATGAAAACATCAAATTTTGCTCAAGTTTTGTATAAACAACACATTTCCCATTTTGAAAGTCCAAATCATTAGAGACCTAAACGTTGGTTTGCCACTGAATACGCACTGTGAATTTTCCTTCATCTGAAAATTTACACTTGAAAACTATATTATGCAAAATCCCACAAAAGAAATTTACCTAACAGTCTAGCAAACCGATTCAAGAAGTTTTGTTCTGAACAGATGATCGAAGAAAACCTATGCTATATGATAACGGTTTGTTAAGGAAATACATTCCGCTGCGATTTATAGATTTCAACGTCAGACCACGTCCTATTTGTGTTACAGAGAACCAAAACAAAAAGGTTCTTCCATATTCACCATTCAAAGGCGACCAGCCGGTATCAATAATCGTTCGGCAATTCATTTCAATCATCAAGACAAATTTTTCTAGTTTAAATGTTAACATCAACATCAATACACATTTAATCTTGAGATTGGAAGCCAGGAATCAATCACCAATTCCCTATCAAACCTGCATAATTTCCTAATTTTCATATATTTGTGGTAGTAGATGTATTGAAAGTGCGAAAAAATAATTTATCTACAGAATTCAACAACATTTCCTGCAAAAATTAATTCAATAAGCTGTGGCAACGTCAGCAAATTTAACCAATTCGGATCGTGTACTTGAAACAGGACACAGGTAATTTTGTGAATTACTCAGTTTTACACAAAGCGAATTATGAAAGATTATTGGAAATACACAAAGCCCTTCATATTAAATAACAAGCACCCGGCCTAAACATTCATAAGTCCAAACAAAATGATATCTTTCTCGAGTGATTGCAAATCACACAACTAACAAACGTTTTCTTGTATCCAGTCGAATTCGACCACCAATTGGACCAGCATCAAAAGACATTCGATCGGCTTAGATAAAAACTAAAGTAAAAACGGCATCAGTATCATTATTAATTGTGAAAAGAAATTGCACAAAAAGATGGGCGCTTATGTGCATTCTGTAAAACTTGCGCTATTACAATGGAAACAAAATAGAACTCATGAACAAACGGGAAAAAAATTCAAACACCAAAAAAACAAAGAAAAAGCCTAATCAAAACTCAATCCATCAATGGAAGAATAAACAAATCACAAACATCACTTTGAAATACAAAAAGAATGGTTTCTACACAAACACAGACATGCACACAAACAAACCAATACGTAAGTATTTTTAAAATTTTGTCGGAGTGCTAGCTTCATATATTCCGATGCCGCGTTTTGCGTACGCGGGTAGTAGCTTTGCACGGACAGTTTCACAAAGATCCGATTGATCACAATTTACAATTTTTTTTGTCAAGTTTGCAAGTTTTATATAAGCACCAATCGCATTATGCATGCATTTTTCAGTCTAAACTAATCATCGTATAGTGAAGAAATTCTAATTCATCCAATAGATCGGTTTCGTCCTTTTTGAGAACTCATCAAATACAGCCCAGAATTTACTGCTTCGGAGTCTGCGACTCTAACTACATCCACCCTGCCACTTGATAAACATATTTTTCAATCATATACAAATTATGTTTTTGGTTAGCCTTTCCTTCAGATGGAGCCTATATGGCATCACTTTAAATCTAAAGTTCCAACTAGTCACTCCAAAGCTGTCATTATGGAACAGACTCCAAACTACCATTAATCTTTCCTTCCTTTACTATTTATTACAATTTGATTCTCGTTTGTCAGATTTTCTGAAGATGATTCTGTAAAGTCTAAACGCGCCAGTACGCGTGACTGATGGAAGTTTTTTTATGTTGTTCGACTGGTTAAACAAAACTGGATTGGCGTTTATATTGAGCTCGAAAATTTTATTTAAGTAATTATTTTCATCATCCGAGCAATCAATGATTTCATAATTTTATTACCTATATATATATATCTGACGAAAGCTGCAAAAAATTAATGTTCGTCACTGCATACATATTGTGCAGACGACATATACCGTCCAGCACAGAATTTGTTAAATGACTAGGAGTGAGAGCTGCATATGGCATTTTGCATTTCCTATATATGTATTTCGGTTTGATTCTCACTAGTCAGATTTCCGTCGTGCTCTGATGATAATAATGGAATTTCTTAACGCATCAGTACGTTTGACTGACGGTAGTTTTCTTATTTTGTGCGACTGGTTAAATAAAATAGGATTGGTGTTTATACAAAGCTGGAAAACTTGATTTAAATAATTATTATCACTATCCGCTAATTTAATGATTGCCAAATTGTATCAACTATATATATTTGACGAAAGCTGCAAAATTTAATCTGTGTGACTGCATAGAAATTATGCATCCGACATTTCCAGACCATCAGAATATTTGCGACATAACTATCATATATCTATTTTTGCTGTGCTTATATATGCATTGTGGTTTGATCCTCACTAGTCAGCTTGTCGTCGTTCTCTGATGATGATCATTGAAGGTCGAAACGCGCCAGTACGTGTGACTGGTGAAATACTGTTGTATTATTGTTTATATCAAGCTCGCAAACTTGATTTAAATAATTATTATCCTCACTCGCGCAACCAATGATTGTTTAAGTGTTTATTTAGGCTAATCAATTAATTCATCTATAACAAGGCTTTCTGTTTTATTAAAAATTGTCATTTAAGCGAATTTTTTATTTATAACAATGTGCTGTCCTTTATCTTTAGCCATTGCCTTTTTATGACGTTAGTTAATCACAAACACAGAAAATTGATTACTCATTACACAGCGTGCTGTAATGACAAAATTAACTGCTACTGGATAGAAAATCAAGCATTTCTATGCCATATTTAGCGCGCGTTTCATCACAAACGCAATTTAATTTTACCTACAATATTTAATAAATCACAAATGGTCTCTACTCATAATTTTTTGTTTAATTAAAAAACCATTTTAACATGTTCAACAAACGTTTGTGTAATAAACCTTTTTTGTTTCGATTTCTCGAGATTAATTAGAAAACGTAATGATGAAGACTAAATTAACAATAGCAAGTAGCCTTCAGACTAGGCTATGCTTTTTTTGAATTGCTGACATCGTTCTAGCCAGATCAGCTCTATTAGATTAGCGCCCACGCAAGGACACTTATTGTGCTGTGTGCTAGATTTGTTCAGTAGATTGGCGACCGCGTCAGGACCTGTTTTGCTGTATGTCAACCTGGCGCCTTATGGTAACTCGATACTTGACCCCATCTTTGCACGTTATATATAGTTTCCTGGAAATGTTTGTGATGTGATTTGATAACAAGTCGCTTCAGCCAATAGTTTATTCTGATCACCTGAAATCTATAGAAAATAATTGAGGTATCTTCTGGTGATACGACGTCAATTGTCAAGATTGGGGATATTACATTTCAACGTGCACCAATTGCATTCGAGCTCAGCACCAATTTTGCGGATAAAAATAAACAATTTTGTTGATTTATAATCAAGCAAGTGTCTTGCTGGCATCTATGTTCAATTTGATCGTACGATGTAATTTTTATGAAGTCTCATAACTTTTCAAGGATGAAGTATTCCGATCAAGTTAATGGTTTAACATTTACGCATCGCGAATTCAAGGCTGCGTGTGCGCTAGAATCATGCTATGCAATTGTCACACAGCCATTAGCTCACCCGCTTCGTGTAGAAATCAAATAATCTCAATTGTCGTCAGCGGATGTTTCCAATCGCACAGGCCGTCGTGTCCCAGTCTCTCATCGCACCACCAGCACCGCACTGTACACAGATCAGCATCCAGAAAACCTGCAAGTCGTCCACCTTCAGTTTGGTGTATTCCAGCGATCACTCCAGAGATGTGATGCATAAATTATCGTAAATTGGAACATGAAACCATGAATTAGATGCAAACTTACGGAGATGGCACTTTGTGTGAATTTCCTCGATGGCGCAAGAACGAAGATCGGAGTCACAGACAGAAATGCACAAAGAAAGAAACTCCTGCGCGTATTACTACTGCTACTCAGCCAAACGCGTCGTTGATGGTTCTTAATGATCCATTTCGTTTGTACATATATAGTCATTTAGTGCTCTGTATACATATATATATATATATATATATATATATATATATATATATATATATATATATATATATATATATATATATATATATATGGCACGACTATTGTTTAGCCTTTATTCTTATATGTACAAAACACTATTCTCAGTTTGTGGCGCTATATATAAATATATATATATATATATATATATATATATATATATATATATATATTTATTTATATGTATATACTGAAAGAGAGATAGATGAATAAAAAGTAAGAAAGAAGCTAGAAACGGGAGATTGCTAGCTGAATATGTTCTTAAAGTAGGCGGTGGGATTGGTGAATTGAGTACTCTTCAGCTGTTGTCCTAATGTATAACTGCTCTTTTTCCAAATTAGAAGAAATTAATACTCGTTTGTCTATATTTCAATGTTAGTTGCTAGCTATCAAAAAAGATTGAACTGGCACGATTTTTGCTTCTTTTTATTTTTTTTCCTAACTGCATGACTGCAATTTATTTGCATATTGTCAGTTAACAGGTGTCACGCGGAAAATGACGACACTCTTTTTCCTATATAGATAACTGTTAACTTAATAATGTTTTGACACATACACTTTTAGACGAAGTTGCGTCGTCAAAATATTGTGCTCATGGAGTTATGTCATTTACTAGTGACGGGTATCAAGTATGCACTAACTGAAGTAAAAATGTGAAATTTCGAGCGCCGTCCACTTAAAATCTAGCAATTTCTTGATGAATGCTCAATAAGGACGCAATCGGTCTGCTTGATGAGTCACATTTCCTATATTACGCGGTACTTAGTTTATATTGATAAGAAATATTGAATTAAAATCCTGCAATATCACTCTCCTCAGATGGCATATTTTCTGTTGCATATTGACAGTTTAGACCTTCAGGTCGAAGTCTATGCCAAATAAATTCCACCTGAAATAACAATATAAGTTGACGTATAATTAGAAACGCGAGTAGTGCCCGGCTATGGTTGTGCTGTGGAAGAGTTACATTAATTGGAAGAAAATGTTCGATGGCTCGATCGCCGATCGCGCCAATTATGACGGGTAATTTATGTGTGCCGAATAAGAATGAATCCGGTCTATTTGATTAATTTCATTTGCTATTTTATGCAATGTTTACTTTATACATGATTTAAATACTTATTGATAAATACGATGCACAATTTAGTTTCTCTATTTATTAAAAGACAAATGCTTTCATTACGTCCGTCGGAAACTTTCGATGTCTACACCTATATATGTTCGGGATTGCATTTCTTATCAGTTCATTTTCTTTATAATTTTAAGCTTTTATTTAGAATATTGTGGTAAATCCGTTACATTTTTAATTTTTTGAGTATATTTCTAGTCTTTTACAATAATAATAATAATAATAATAATAATAATAATAATAATAATAATAATAATAATAATAATAATAATAATAATAATAATAATAATATATTTTGTTTTATTTTAGGTCTCAACTCAGAAATGTAAGTAAAGGGAAATATAATGATTTATTTGGAGCCAAAACCTAATGCTGTTTTCAATAGTTTGTTTTGGTTTTTTATTGTACTTTTTTAAATTCGTTTTTATGTGTTGAAGTTTTTTCACCATTGTTAAATTAGGTAAATATTTTTTTAAATTTTTGTAACCTTATTTTTTTACTGGAACCACATGAGCCTCCTCATTGTTATATATATTCTGTGTGTATGATGAAAATGTTTTTCTAAATACTTTTTAAATCTAATAATTTTGTTTCTAATGGCGACTTTTACATCATTTTATGTATTTAATATTTTAAACTTAAAATTGTTAATCGAGGCGAAATCTCTAACCCCATTCATCTTCTCATCCAATTACGTATTAAAATAAAAATTTTAACTCTGATGATAAATTTGTAAACATATTTGTTATTTTGTGCCTGTTCTTCACATATTTTAAACAAAGTAGATTGTTGTAGAATAAATGAATTGACCACGAACATGTATTAACTATCATTGATAGATAGAGTTCAGAGGTTAAGAAATTTACCGATGCTGATGATGTTCACACAAATTTTCATATTTTAGTTTACTCAGTTTATTATTAAATAGATGGTGAATTTTGTTTTAAGTTTTCTTTAAACGTTTATCTTTGGAAGTCAATTACTCTCCATATAAATATAAATTAACAGTTTATTGTTTACGCTCGAATTTTCCGCTGGTTCTTTATACAAATATAGTATGGAGGAAATTATCTTTATTATATTATAGCAACTTCTAGAGCAGTCATATTTGATGCTCTCGTGTATTTTTATTTCTAATTTGTGCTCGTTTTCATTTTGTTTTATTTTCGTCCCACCGTGCGGTCTCTATTTGTGAATGCAAGGCTAACTCTCTATCTCCTTAAATTTTTCAAATCTTAATAAATTTACAAGACGTTTTTAATACATTTGTTCAATCGTAAGTTGTCTTTTGATTTAAACTCGAAATTGGAATGCCAAGGAACACAGTTATTTCATTGAATTTTGCCTTTACGGGTATATAATCGTATTCCAGGTAGATTACGGATCCGCATGAAATTACGGCGTTTACACCTAATTTGTCAGTTAGAAAATCATTGGTTGATTGTTTCTCTTGTTCTTACACGAATGCCGGTTTTAAAAAAGGAGCGGCTACGGAATGTGAACAAGTTAATAGAAGAAGATCGGCTGACTTGCCTGGAAAATAATCCGTCATGTAGCATTAGATGTACAATAAACCTAGTGTTTTTGCACTCAAATGGGTGCGGATCTCGTATCTGATACGTTTGCAATAGTTCATAGAGCAAGCGATTCTACAAACATTAACGACTCTGCCAGTATCAACGGTATTGATAACTGCTGTAGTCTGGTTACCTATACACCAGATGACCACATGGATTGAGTTAAATTTGCAAAAATGTTTTTCAGTTTAATAACGATTACTGACCTACTCGATATGTTTGTGTGGGCCTGGTTGCATTAACAGAGGAGATAAAGAAGAGACATTCAGGTTTCAGAAAATTTATTATGAACAAGGAAACATCTAACGCCTTTGAGCCTTTTGGTTGATAAGCTTCCAAATATATAGAAGCTTATAGCAACAGCGCAGATAACCAACATATGATAGATTAAACGCGAAAGATTTGGAGCTGGATAACATTAAATAGGTAGCATATATTGTATTTGTGTCTGAATGACCACCCAAATAAAAAAAATGAATTTGGATATTTGTAAGACATTAGATTTAGATTGGTCAAAACTGCTCAAATTATTTGATAAGGTGAATCACAAAAAGAACCGCAAGTGCGAACCGTAACCGCCTACTCGTACCGAGAGTTGAATATTACAAAAATCTCAAAAAAAAACTTCTGCCCTTACATAATGAGTGTATTATGATATACGACTGATTTCGTTATTACATAAAACTAAAAGTCAAGAGTATAGCTTCGAGAAAATCATAACGTGCAAATACTAAACAATGAACAATGAAGCGCGTAAGTGCGTTGAATTACCACACATGTAGAATATTTCCCATCACACACATTACCAACTTGAAAATTGTCAAGGAATGATTGCCTCTTCTCGTGCGAGAAACGGTAGAGATGGAATGGCTGCAGTCGTACCGAAAAAAGGAAAAATAACTTCGGAAAATGCGGAGAGCCCCCACTAGTAGGAACAGCAGGAAGTTTTGGTTTCGAAAAATCGAATGCTTGACTATTAGAGGTAAATTTAAATTGACGAAATCTGGCTCAAAAGCTTCAATGAGACATAGGCATACTAGGACCGTCGACAATCAAGTCAGATTTTGCTTAAATTTAGACATTGAGGAAGTGTGCAGTTATAGCAGCAGTCGATTCGTCATTCGGAACGCATAAAATGGACTAAAATTATTATTCGACACCTGCGCCTAGGTAAGCATATCAGATGTGGTGCAAATAAATTGCTCTACATGTTATTATCAATTTTGGGCTTCCAACGAAAGCCTACTAGTGCTAAAGAGCCTTTCGTGATAATAGGTTACATTGTGATAGAAATTGACCCTCAGGTGGAAAGTTGTTGTCGTTGATGTGAAAGACTTCATTGGAATGGAATTTTTAATCCATTTTAACTTAGCATTAAGTTCAGACGAGTACTATTGTAGAAGCGACAGGGGCAACGACATATACTTTGACTGAGACTTTAGTGAACATACCAAGTCGTCTACTTCAAATGTTGCTGCTGAATTTTTTAGCCGAAGAATATATATATATATATATATATCTGGCATTGTTTCATCTATTTATTGTCAAACTCATAAGGCCGAGGACAGGAATAGAACACGTGATCGAGATAGTAGAACAGTTGCGCTGTTTTTCCAAAGCTCAGCCATAAGCGCAAAAAAGCAACAGGTCGTTTTTATATCGTGGGAGGTTGGAATATGTAGACATTCAAAGTCGAAACGTCTGCCATCAATAGTGAAACTTTTCAAACATGAACCGGGAAATTATTGGGTTTGTGATAACTCTTATCTATTGAATAAGTTAATAAAAGGCTATTTGCATCTTCTAACGAATAAGAGCTCTTTTCTTAGGGATATAATGCGGTATAAGAATTAGACTAGCTCAGACCTGAAGAAATAATCATATCTACGCCACTGGCCGCACAGCAATATATATGTATTGGATAGTACGAAATATTACGGGTGCCGTTTTGGCAGATAAATGCAAGCTGGGAAGTACAGCGTCATGCGGAGGTAGTTCTTTAAGACTGCTCAATTGCTAGAGTGTACATAAACGAATTAATCATATGTAGTTAGTTTTGGAATGAACATGGGAAGCACCTGAAATCTGTTTTATCCCAATTGGAACACTATGGTCTGGTTGTCAAACCAGAAAATGGAACACCCGCTGCCCAATATTAAGGTTTCTCGTTCATTTCATTTCCAAAGGAAGGATTAATTCCATGACAAATAGGACTCAGACAACCAAGGATGTACCGTCGCCCCGAACTGTACACCAAATGCGTAGGTTCCTGAGGATGATAAATTTTTATCGCCTTTTAGTATTAACGATTAGATTGAATTTTTGGTTCGTTGATTTGACATCTGGAGCATAAAAGCAGTGCAACCAAAACGTCCTGTCATATGGACTTTAGTAAAGAGGACACGGAGAATTTACATATGGCGTAGTACGTGCTGAATGAGATTACCACATTAGCATCTGTGGATTAAAATAAGCCTTTGAAACTGGTTGCCAAGGTTTCCGGCGTAGCCATAGGGGTGGGGCTCATCAGAGATATAATGACACGGTAAATTGACTGACAGTAGTTTTGCTATGTTGTTCGATGATTGAATAAATACTATTGGATTGTTGCTTGCTTCTTGATTTAAAGAATGGTCAAGCGAATTTTGTTTTGCGTAGGAAACTCCGGGATTGTGAAAAATGGTATGATACATTTAAGAAGGTGTTACTTTCGGTTTATGCTTTCGTACTGCACTTTAAGCACAATTTTAATGGACTTGAGATTAAGATTTTGATTGATCGCTGATAAGTAACCTACGTAAGATTACCATAAATAGTTGTTCTCGGGGGAGGGGGGGCGGGAATAGTTCGCAAATAACCAGACCAACAGAACTTGACTTAACAATCTCCCACATCTCTGGAAACGAAAACGAGGTGGCTGACGCTCTCAGCAGGTTCAACAAGGCAGATGTAGATCTGTTCTGGCTACAACCACACTTTGGCTCAATTGGATCTACTAACACTTTTATCCAGCAATGTGTGACAGTGAAAACTGTTGATCCATTAGTAATAGTGTTGACTTAGAAACAAGAATATTCATACAAGGGGATTGGTGAGCAGTGGTTACTGTGGGATGTCTGTAGGCACCAACCTAGACCATAGGTCTGGTTAGAATTACAGTGCTAAGTAATTCAACAGCTACATAAACTGGTACTCTTTTTCATTAAGGTTACTATCAGGTTGGCCACTGATTGATACGTAAGGCCGACTATGTCGACAGACATACTGGCTTGGATAAAAGCTTGTGCCAGTTTTCAAGCGTGCAAAATTTGGCGACATAATAAAACAGATGTAAAGAATGTCGGAATATCAGCGGAGTGTTTTTTGCGCGGGTGTATCGTCACTGATTGACCATTTCAGTCGTCAGTTCGAAGTTACGATTTTAAAGAATATAACAACCCACGAATTACTTTTTATGCCCCTACATAATTTGGTGTCACATTACGGTGTATAATTAAGTGAAATTAGTAAGTGTAGTCAACAATATATGTCGGAAATTGTTTTGTCTTGGGATGTGATGTACGCCACACAAGTGTACACAATCCTAGAGCTAATGTTATGATAAAAAATCTGTATTACATTGCAAACGAGGACTTTGGCTTGTACACGTATTGCCTCTTGTTTTACTGGTAATTTAAAGAAGATATATGGAACAGTTAGGAAAGTCCTAAGCCAGGTTTGTTTGCGGAAAACTATGGAGGTTACCTTTAAATCTTATTATAGAATTTTAAAGTTGCCTCGATTATGATTCTAATTAAGTAGATTGGTTTGTAGGAGATCTCAGGGATAAAATGAATCGCTTAACTCCAATCAAGACTAGAATCATATGGTCAGACTGCAACGTAATTTCAGAGTTGAAGCTGGACTTACATGTGTGAATAACCAATGAAGAAGTGATAAATTGATTAACTACATTTAAAAAGAAGTCGTTCGACGTCAAGTGAACGATCGAAGAGAATGTATTGATCGAGATAAATGACACCAATGAGAGGGTAATCTTGGATTGCTGCATTCCAAAGTTTACTTGGATGGACGAGGAGATTGAGGAACGGAATTATTCGAAAGAGCAGGAGTCTGAGACAAGGTCTAACTTAAAGATAAATTGGAACAAATAACAATTGATGAGCAGGCGCGAAATAAAAATCGAAATCCAGCGAATTAACAGCACTACATGGGGCATTACGTTACGGAAGAGTCGTCAAGAAATCGACGAGTGATGACTACATTTATTGTAGAATTACGTCCACAGCATGTGGGTGCATGTAGAAGGCGATAATTCCAAGGATAAATATCAATTTTTATTTTTGGTCATTTGAAGCTTCTGCTGGTTTCTTAAGCAAAATCTTTGATTGTCAAATTGTAATATCTTGTTGTAAACTTTCTTTGTTTAAAATGAGAAAGCAACTGATTTATATTTGAATTTAAAATATGATTTGATTTTTTGAGCTGAGAGATCGGATTCCATCTTGTCCATCTGTTTTGAAGTTTCCGATTTCGTCTAGGCACACTACGGAAATCAGTTAGAATGCGAGCTATCACACGTTTAGATTCAATAAAATGTTTAATGATGTATCTTATTCTGACGAGATGGATAAGAGCTACAAATGTGCAGACACAGAACACATGACCGAGAGTCTTAGGAAAGATAGCCCTAAGGAAGGTATTGAACAGGATGAAGGAATCCATGTGCTGATTAAAAATAAGGCTATGTTTGTATAAGCAGTTTATGTTCCGTCAGTTGTCTGCAGCGTTTTGTTCATTGATAATTTAAATTTCTAATAAATTTAATCAACAAGACTTTAACATTAACTGAATGCCGAATTATGTTGGTTTTCTTACTAATTTATTTCATTCAACGTGTGTTTATACTAATATTGGTAATCACATCATTACTGGTATCATTATTCATGGTTTTAGTTTAACTTGCGATACATATTTCATTATGGCTCCGAATTATGTTGGTTTTCTTTACTAATTTATTTCATTCAAAGTGTGTTTATACTAATATTGGTAATCACATCATTACTGGTATCATTATTCCTGGTTTTAGTTTAACTTGCGATACATATTTCATTATGGCTCCGTTTTATCTAATTTTTCATGTATTATCAGTTAAGTATAATTTTATATTGCTGCGGTTCTTGTTTTTTCCCGAATGCTTTATAGGCTGTAGATTAATATTCAGACTTTGTTTGGTACATTACTGCATATTTACGTGTATTTAATTTTGGAACTGCATATTGTAATCTGACGCGTTATGGACAAATTTTTAGTTTTACTAGACCCTTTTCATTTGGTAAATCGACTTTTATTCGTCCATCCAGTTTGTTGTATCCTGGTAAATTACTTTCAGCGTTATGGATATTCAGCGCTAGGGTCAACTCACTTGACAAACAGTTTTATAACTATGGCGTGTACAACCTGTTTATACCCTTTCTAATTGCTTTCTGCATGCCCTCTATGTTAATTTGGTCCCTTTTGTTATTATCGTCAATTAACCTAGTATGGAATGATAAATAATGTAGACGGTTTACTGTTAAACTGGCTCATATTAATAAATAGCCAGGGAGTACAAAGTGCTCACATCACTGGCAATACAGCAGTTCAGGCTTAATCAGCTCCATCCTCCTGGTAGTCATCGAGCCAATTTTAATGCATACACGCAAAAACTATTACTCCTAGCAGCCGCAAATAAATGGATGTTGCAATAATTATTGATTAACAAATTATGTTTTATTTGAACTGTAAACTAGTGCAAGATGTACTCCGTCAATATTTAAGTAGGCTAAATGATGAATCTACAAATACCTGTCTCTGAAATTTTAGAAAAAATAATCACATTGTGCCCAGATTAGTTCACTCTAAAATAAAATATTAAAGTTAAGACTTTTTTGAATACCTAATGTAAAAAACAATGTCACTAACTTTTTCTTCAATAAATAGTAAAGAATTTAAGAATATTTAAAAAGGCGTTGAGATTGCACTAATTTAATAAATTTCTCAGAGAAAACAAAGACTGTAAGCCTAACCTGTCACTTTGACTCGCGTAATAACCCTGGTTATTATTTTTTATACGAATGAATTGTACACAGGCTTTTTAACACTGCACTAGTGTTGTTTGAACAGTATTAACGGTCCTCCGCGCCATTTGCTTAGTATATCGCGTTTGGTTATCCTTTAAAATTTTTGCCGTACTTTTTCCAATTTCCGCTTCTTCAATGAATCCACACCAGATTGCGTAAAATATATGCTTTGCTGTTTTCTGCCTGATGTGTACATTGGCTCTATCGTTGTTCATATATTCCGCGTATACTGCACGAACCTGAAGTTCCAAATTATACTGAAAATTGAGATTTTTTCAATTTTTAAGAATGAATTCTAATCTATATTGCCTAAGTAAAAATAACTTAATTTAGTATCTACTTGGGTCTCTGCTAGAACTTGCAGGCAGTACCTATCCCACAAATCGAGTACGAGTCACATCGCCGTCATTACAGAAAAACAATTGCTAGTGAATCAATGATTGTTTAATTGTATTACCTATATATGTGGCGAAAGCTGCAAACAGTTAATGTTCGTGACTGCATAGAAATTGTGCAGCCGACATTTCCAGTCAATTACAATGTAGGCGAGATTAGTAGAGGTGAGAGCCGCATATATAAATTTGATTTCCATATATATATATATATATATATATATATATATATATATATATATATATATATATATATATATATATATATA
>JAQBSW010010635.1:0-23384 GCA_029291075.1 Eudiplozoon nipponicum | reverse complement strand
TAATGGCCATTTATTTCGAGATTACTATACTTTACTACTATACAATTAACTTTTTACGAGGCAAGACCGAACACGCCCTTGACTAGACTCAACAAACATTCAGTTAGATTAGCAACAAACTGAAGATGAAAAAACAGATACACATATGGTGACAGAAATTTCCACACAGTATGAGCGTTCAACACTGCAATCCGCACCTGCGCTGTTACCAAGTGAAGAAAAAAAAATTGCTCAAAAATACGAAACGAAAGACTACACTCGGAAAAATAGCACTCATTCACGTAACAGCGAACAATACGAAACTATACACCTGACATTTCCAGTCAGGTTAATGTATGCGAGACTGCTAGAAGTGAGAGCCGCATATCTAAATTTGATTTCCATATATATTCAATGCGGTTTGATCCTCGATAGTCAGTTTGCCGTCGTACTCTGATGATGATCATGGAAGATGAAAACGCGTCAGTGCGTTGCGGCTGGCGGTAATTTTGTTATGTTGTCCAACGACTGATTAAATACAATGGGATTGGTTTTTACTTCAAGATCGCAAACTTAATTTAAAGAAATGCGAACAGATGCTTATTTCTCAAGCCATCATTACAATAAAGACCAGATCTCAGACATCACTTTGCAATACCGCGAGAATGACCATTATATGCAAACAGGCATCCACACAGACACACACACATGCACGCATACTAATCAGTCAAAAAATGAAATAGTATTAAAACCGAGTCAGATTTGTTGCCACCCACATAATCAAATGTAAACCCAGAATGTATATAAATGAAAGATTGTAGAGCAAAGTTTAGTATTTTCGAAATTAATGGCCATTATCAACTTTTTTATTAATGTGTTTTTTCTGCCTAATTAGAAATATACTTCGTTATATTCGAAGGCAATGGACGTAATAAAGATTATTAAAGAGTAGCGTCAGCCTTTTCCCGTAAGTAACTAAACACTTATATTGCAGCCAATTATGTGTGCCAAACTTTAGGAAAGACTTAAGTTCTTGAAATCGTGTTTCCAATCAGATATTGTGCCAAAACGTTTCCTCAAGCAGTGCAGGAGAAATAATCAAAAAACCGACGATCAAACTTATAAGCCGCTTATTGCTTAATGTCATCGAGGACAAACAATCACATCTGCAAGATGCTGAGAGAATCATTCCATCATTGAGTTTTCAAATTGCAATACTGAACGACAGCGAATACACTGCTTTAACAACGTAGATTTAAACGTTAATGAAAATAACAGCTGACAAGTTATGAAGGACCTAACAAGGGATCGGGACAAATTTCCTACACAATCGAAATTTCCTACAAACACAGACGCATTTATTTACAATTATTCAAAAGTGATCTTGTCAAAACACCAGAAAGAATAACTCTCCTTAGGAGCAAAATTCTGCATAGTCAGGAGTAACCTAAGTGAACGCGAAATTATTGATATTCAAGCTGGAATGGAAAATTGTTACAATGACTTAACGAAAGATACCACCCCACAGGCATTCAATGGACAAAGACTGAAAGCTGAGATAGTTAGCGCACTAGAACAATACAAGAAAACATGCAAAGGCAGCCAAATCATCACAAAAAAGCACATACACGAAATCAGAAAACTACAATCAGTCAAATCCATACGACTTGCCACACCCTGACAAAAGATCAGTAGTAGTTATGCATGAAGCCGACGCTTATAGAAAGTCCATGAACGATATTATAAATGATCAGTCTAAATTCAAACAAGGCATCAAACAGAAAGATGATTCAACAAATATCGAATCAAGATTTAATTCAATTCCCGAAAAGATTGAAAAACACGTCTTATCATCGATGGCTGATTTAGATAAAGGATTAAAACTCATAGAATACGCCCAAAAGGCAAAACCCGTCGGAACAAACACAGCAAGATTTTACGGCAAACCAGAATCTCATAAAGCCGTGACAGCCTCAGGAGCTCCCTCGATGCGGCCTATTATATCAGTGATCAACTTCCCGCAACATAAACCAGCTAAGTTTCCCTCTAATATACTTGGACCAATACGAAACATGATAAACGCAAACATTATCAAGGACTCCTTCGAGCAAGAAGATGAACTGAAGAGGAAAAACATTCTACAGAATAAAATGGTCTCGCTTGACGTCTCATTCTTATTTACAAGCATACCACTGGATAAGACAACGAAGATCTTCTGTGAGACCTTATTAAAGATGAGTTTTATGATTTCTCTATAGACAACAATGACACCAAAGACCTAATATTAGCATGTACAAAAAACGTGCAATTTACATTTGAAGGGATATACCACCGTCAGATCAATTTTGTAGCTATGGGACTCTGCATTGCACTCCTTCTGGCAGATGTATACATGTATCATCTTGAAAAACGAGCCTAAAATGTATAATTGACCAGTGCGCACTCTACAAAAGGTACGTAGATAATATATTGTTGTTCATCTCAGAAGCAGCAGACCCTTCCGAAATCCTCAAACAAGCAAATAGAGACGATCCAAACATCAAATTCACTCTCGAGGTAGTGAAAGGCAATAGTTTTCCCTTCCTTGACATCAAACTCACTCGACAAGAAAATGATGATTTGACAATGGCCATAGATAAAAAGTCCACTTTCACCGTGCAATACATTAACTAAAACAGCAGTGTGCCAAAATCCCATAACAGAAACTTAGTCAACAACCTAGCAAACAGAATCACGAAGATCTGCTCTGAACACGAGATCGAGGAAGAACTAGGCTACCTAAGAAAAATTTCCCTAATGAGCAACTACCCAGAGCGTTTCATCGATGTCAATATCAGACCACGACAGATTCGCCCTAAAGAGGATACCATCAAGCAAATTTTCCTAAACTTATCTTTAGAGGCGACGTATCAACTTCAAAAAATAGCATGGCATCTGAACAGAAAAACTAAGAAGAATTTTCTCAGTGTTAAAATTAGTATTATATTTAGTATACAGAGAATCATGAGGTTAGATGCCAAAAATCAATTGCGAATTCTCTCCAAATCATCCATGGTCAACAAACTCTCATGTATGTACGGTAGCACGAAGAAGCAATTGATAAACAGTAACATTTATCACAGAAATTGATTAACAAAGGCTTGGCACCGTCAGGAAAATCAGCTCTTTCCTATCATATATTGGAAACGGGGCACCCAGTTAATTTGACAAATTCTCAATTCTACATAAAGCAAAATCAGAAAAATTCTTATTTATTTATGAAAACCTTTATATAAAACACCAAGCACCCGGCCTAAATATTCAAAAGATTCATCAACATGATATACTAATCGACTGGCCACGAACAACAAAATTCATCAAAAATATGCTAGTATCCAGGCAAGACCGAACGCGCCCTCGTCTAGACTCAACAAAAATTCAGTCGGATAGGCAGAAAACCGAAGAGGACAAAAAATACGCATACGGTGACAGAAATTTCCGAACAATATGAGCGTTCAAAACTGCAGTCCGCACTTACGCTGTTCCCAAGTGAAGAAAAAAAATTAAGCAAATAGGTTAAACGAAAGACTACACTCAGAAGGATAGCACTCGTACACGTAATAGCGAACAATGCAAACAGATGGTTAATTCTTAAGCCATAAATACAATAATGACCACACCTACCAATCAGCCAAAACAAGTAATAGAAGTAAAACCGAGTCAGACTTGTTGCCATCCACATAATCAAATGAAAATCCAGAATGTATATAAATGAAAGATTGTAGAGCGAAGTTCAGTTATCTCAAAATAGATGACAATTAGCCACTTTGTTATTAATGTGTTTTTTGTTGCTATATATATATGCATATATATATATATATATATATATATATATATATATATATATATATATATATATATATATATATATATAGTTATATAGCTTCAATTGTGCTGGGCTATATTTTGTGTTGATTCATTTTAAATGATATATATTGATATACCATCTCATATTTTCATTTTTTGTGCTTACTGGGGACTCATCTGTAAGAGCCTCTAGTTTACTCTACACCAACTACGCATTTTTTAATAAATATGGGACAGTCTGTCATTTTAAGACGAAATATAATGTGGGCACAAAGCTTAAAATTTAAATTTTTTAGCTTTCATTTATTTTACGCGTTTGCCTTCATTATTTGTGTGGCAACAATGATACATATATTGTGTATTTTGAATTATATATCCATAATGCAATAGAAAAAATACAGAAACATGAAAAATAATCATCAATTTACTATTTTTTTACAGAATATTTGATGAAATAAGAAATTTTAATTTAATTTTTAATTGTAAAATATTTGTTTGTATTGTTATTAAGAAAAAGCGTTTATTTTCATACTCAAATACATGTGGTCTCATATCATTTAAATAAGAAAATAACAATACGTGAAAAAGGATTTTCTTATTTACCTTATTGAGATATAAAATTTGCCACTCGCACGATCCACCTTTCAAAGATTTTGACACTATGGGCAACAATATAAAACAAATAATATTCCAAGTATTTCAAACTAAAATTTTTTGAAATTTATTTGTTTTGTAAAGTTAAAATTAACAACAAGTAATAGGTAATATTTAATAATACGCCTTTCCATGAAGCCAAAATCTAGTCATATAATTCTATTTTAAATATAAATTGGTGATTTTGTCACTACAAGATGCCAATTTTTATAACTGATTTTTATAATTCTTTCAATATTTCAATAATGATGGAGGCTCAGAGTGTTACGTTTGGATGTATTTTCGTTTCAAATTAATGAATCTACGTGCATTTTGGACTAAGCAAATGTAAAAAAACGAATCAATGTCTTCACAAAATTTGAACATACGATATTCAAAAACATAGTGACAGACAGTTGGATATTTGTTCAAGTTACGGTGGTATAACGATAAATATTGAGGATTATCGCGGCCTCGAAGGAAATCGCATACCATACCTGCGAAAATGTTATCTCATAAGGACCATTAATTCAAGCCCAAACGGCATTCCCGTGTACAATTCTTATCTAAGAAAACCCAATCGACTACCTTAGGTATATATTCCTTGTCATATTTGAATTGACATGTAGCAAGTTATGCCGTCACGAGTGCGGAGATTTATATGTGTAACTTGATCGAAGTCGTAAAAATTAAAAAAAATTACAGAAACTGTATCTCGAAGACATGTCTGTTGACAGCTAATTTCATCTTACGCATTCTATAAGATAAGTAAGTTGTGATCAGATTGTCAATGTATAAATAGGTTAATTATAAAATTTACCTTACAGTACAATATAATAAATCCATCTATAGTTTTCTATAACTTTATATATAAACAAAATTTATTAAAAATAATAGTCAAGATTAAATGCACGATTAAACTGTTCGTTTACATGATTTATTTCGCATATTCTTTTGAAATGCGAGCTTTAATAAAATTCATTGTACTCTTCCTGTGTGCAAAAACAAAAAGAAATTTTATCAGATATAAGAAAAGTTTCTTTCGCATAGTCTCCTCAAATATCTACTAATGAACATATCTTTATATATAAATTGGAGAGCAAAACATGATAGAAATATGTGAAAATATAGAGAGTGTGATAAATGGAAACCAATCAATTGCGTGCATCACCTCCAGTTCAAGCTCAATGCACGAAAATGTTTCTTATGCTTGCCTAAATCCGACTGTAATTTGTTAATCCATAAGTCTTCGTATGTGGCTGGCTTCCTTTTGTTTTTACATTTAGTATGAGAGAATGAATGAGAGAACATTGCAACTTGAACGCCTGTTTTAAATCAAATGGTGAATACACGTCTGCTATTGCGCAACACATCATCGAAACAACGCACGTATGTTCTCCAGACGTAGCATTCAAAGTAATTACTAAATGCAGAAACAAAAGGGAGCTAGCCACATACGAAGCCTTATGGATAAACAAATTGCAGCCGGATTTATGTAAGCAGAAGAAGCACGTACAAGCATTGAGCTTGAACTGGATGTGACGCACGCAATTTGATTGGTTTCTATTTTTCACACTCGCTTTGTTCACATATTTCTATCTTGTTTTGCTTTCCAATTTATATATAAAGATATGTTCATGAGTAGATATTTGAGAAGACCATGAGAAAGAAAATTTTCTTATATCTGATAAAATTTCTTTTTGTTTTTGCACAAAGGAAGGGTACAATGAGTCTCATATATGTTATACTGGATTTGAATAAGGCGCAAAGGTGTATACTATACCAACAAGTTTAAGTTGTATAATGTAGAAAAGGCGATTCATCCGATAAACTGATTTTGTCCAGCTACGAGCCCTGTCTGTGGCAAATTCTGGAGAGTACGTGATGTGTTTCCAATAAGGTCGCAACTGGTTTACTGGATGAATTTTTTGTTCCTTACTATAAAATACTTAGTTCATACTGACGAATGTATGCACATAATGAGACAGGTGTTTATATCACGTTCGAAACCTTGGTTTCCTTAATTGTTATTACCGCCCGCGCAACTAATGTCCATTAAAGTGTAAGTAGTGTATCTCTCGTTTAACTTTTTCCGTTTGTGCTCTTATTTTTCTAATAAATCTAGAAACGTATATGTACTTCAAGTTGGTAGATGCTTTAAATCGACGATGTTATTATAATTAAGGTTGCGGTCTTGATATCAGCACCTTACTCATAAATTACTTAAATATGTCAGTAAAGGCTAGGAATTGTATAGTGTAGAAAAGGCAAATCATACATGTAAAAACAGTACATAATAGGTTCCCAGTAAGGACGAAATCGGTATATTGGATGAATTTCCTTTCTACAATATACACTTCTTAGTTTATACTGATATATGTAAGTAATTAATGGGTCAGATGTCTATATCAAGATTGCAACCTTGATTTTAACAATTGTTATCACCGCCCGCGCAACCAATGTTCGTTTAATTATAGAAATGTTCATTTAAATACCACTTCTCCATGTAGTGTGGTGTCTGTTCAGTAATGGCATTTTTGGGATGGTTGGTTGGAACTTTGGATCTAAATGGATGCCATATGAGCTTCACCTAAAGCAAAACAAATTAACAAAGTTACATAAGTTAGTATATAACTGAAAATTGTGGGTAGTGTGCGGCAGGATGTCTCAGTGTTAAAGTACTAGATTCCGAATTAGACGTGCCAAGGTTTGAGCTCTGACCGCGGCAAATTCTGGACAGTACAGGATGAATCCCCAGTAAGGACGAAATCGGTATATCGGATGAATTTCCTTTCTACAATATACAATTCGTATTTTATACTGACATATGTAAGTAATTAATAGGTCAAATACTTATTTCGAGACCGCAATCTTGAGTTTAATATTTGTTATCACCGCCCGCACAACAAATGTTCGTTTAATTATATAAATGTTCATTTCAATACCACTTCTCCATGTAGTGTGGTGTCTGTTCGGTAATGACAGATTTGGAATTGTTACTTGGAACTTTGGGTCCAAATGGATGCCATGTGAGCTTCACTTAAAGCAAAAATAGACTAACCAAATTTCATTAGTTAGTATATAACTGAAAATTGTGTGTAGTGTAGTGGGCGGCATGGTAGTTCAGTGGTTAGAGCACCAGCTGCCGAAGCAGACGTGCATAGGTTGGAGCCTTGTCTGCGGTTAATTCTGGCCCGTAGGTGTTTCCTTTCAAATAAGGACAAAACCGGTCTATTGGATGAATTTCCTGTCTGCATTATACAATTCTTGTTTTATACTGACATATGTAAGTAATTAATGGTCAGGTGTGTATATTAAGTTGGCAACCTTGATCATAATAATTGTTATCACTGCCCGCGCAATCAAAGTTAGTTTAATCGACGATGTTGTTTGAAAGTTAATTGAATTAATATTTCGCTGGTAAATCTGTCCTGATTTACTTGCCGGCTATTTGAAGCCATTTTTATTCCTACGAATGCCGAACAACACGAAGCAAACATAATGGAAGCCGGAAATTATCTCGTTCTCTGTTCTACGAATGCTATAGTAGAGTTGGCGTTGGTCTTTATTCTACAATTCTGCCTACTTGTTTGAAATAAATTTTACCCAGTCAAAACAGACCTACGAATAATTTAATTTTTCAAGCGCAAAACGCTATTTACAGATAAAATATTGTCTAGCCTATTTGTTTTCCTGAAATGTGAGCAATATTGATTTTCTTATACAAAGTCCTACACTTAATGCCTCATGCCTTTCTGTTAGAAGAGTTCCAAAAGCTAGCAAATTAAGTGACTGCTATAACCGGCTCGCAAATTGTCGTTTTTAATCAACGTTTGTCGGCTAATTTTAGTCAGTGTGTTTCAAGCTCTAGTATTTATTTTTAGTTTCGCGAAGTACATGAAATAAAAGTCGTTGATGTCGAGTTTTTAGTGTGGCTGTTACATTTTTTGCAGAATGAAATTTATTCTATGCGGTACACTTATATAAACGTGTGTATCTTAAGTGCAGTTTACCTAATAGCAAGTTAATTCATATAGGACAAGTCATATATACAAATTATTTATGTCAAAGTTGCGAGCTTGATATGAACAAAATTCAAAGTTTTTATGTACATACAAATCTGTCAGTATAAACAGAGCATTTTGCAATGTGGTAAAGGAAATTCATCCAATAGACCGGTTTTATCTTTATTTGAAAATCTTCAAATACTGTCCAAAATTTGCATAGGATAGAACTCCAACCTGGGCACGCCTGGTTATAAGTATGTGATACTGACCACTGAGACATATTACCACACAATACGCAGAATTTTTATTTAAACTATAATCTATATTTCGATTACACTTTATTTCAGATGTAGCATATGTGACGGGGCGGCACAGTGGCTAGAGTGAAAGACTCCGAAGCAGACGTGTTTTCGGGTTCGCGCCCTTTCTGTAGCAGATTCCAGAAATTACATGAATAAATCGCAATAAGGAAGAAAACGGTCCACTGGATGAATTGCATATATATATATATATTTAGTTAAAGAGAGGTGCCATATAGGTTCCAAAAAAAAATGAAAAGTGAACCGAGAAACATAAGTTAGTATATTTCTGAAAAATCTGTGTAGAGTGCGGCAGGATGACTAAGTGGATAGAAGAACAGATTCCGAATCAGATGTGCACAGGTTCGAGTCCCAAGTCATGAGTTCTTATAATTACGAAACCAGTCTACCGGAAGAATTGCCTTTTCCACATTATATAATGCCTAATTTATTGTGACAAATGTATTTACATAATGTGTCTGGTTTTGATATTAAGGTTGCAACCTTGGTTAAAGTAATTGTTATCACCGCCCACGCAACCAATGTATTTATAATTAGTCATTTACATAAAATTAGCTGCACGTGTACACTCATCTAAGTGAAACTAAAGTGATTGATGCCAATTCCTATTTTCACACGTAAGAATTATTTTACACTTACTTTCTTAAATAAAGTAATTACTAATGGCATCCTGTTAAGGAAGGGCGCAAGATTATTTGAATATACCGTTCACAATATTTTATGGTAAATAATCAAGAGTTATTAGAAATTTTAATATTCCATTTAGAATGAAATTATAAGTTAATCCTTCTACTAGTTAAGAGGTCGTTAACTTATCACCCTTTGCCGTCTGTAATTTGATGGTAATCCAACGTTCTTCCTCTTTTACTTGAACGAGTTTTCAATTGTGATGCATGCAACCTTCACTTTCCAAAATTATATTGTGTCGTTTCCCAAATTGATCATAGGGATGTTTATTATCATTCTTATCGATCGATTACAACGACATATTGATACACGTCTGAAACCATCCTAGTAAATTATGTCCTATTTATACTGTATGACTTGCAAAATCGGTTCTACTAACAGGGAATATTTGCGTGCGGTTCCATTTTCCGTTTTACTTACCTTAATTGGGCGCAGGGTATCACTCAAAGATATTAGGTTACAGTCCTTACAACGAAATTATACACTCCTGATGTTATGGAGATAATGGACATGTGCATGTCTTCTACTTATTTTACATTTAGAAATGTTTTTTAAAAGCAAATTCAAAGATGGCCAATAGGGCAACCACTGTCAGTTTCAATCAAAAATATATTCATGCATCACGTAGGGAAAACCATTTTATATATGGCACCCCTATAATAGATCGACAAAACTAATTAGAGAATCCATCGAAATGAAATCGAAAAATTGCCATAATAAATGAAAGAGCTGGTGAAAAATCATTAAGCTTGATTTGGAATACAGCACTACATAATGCGAGGAAGCGAAAGTTACACGAGTCACCATATGAAACTAGCTCAAGTAAAAGAATAAGAACGTTGGACTCCCATTAGCATATAGATGGCCACGAGTGATTAATTAATGGTCTCTGAACTAATTTGAGAATTATTTTATAATTTAATCCTTAATAAAAATTTTAATTTTACTTACTCTTCATTGTTTACCATAAAAATTTGTGACTGGTAGATTCATGTTACCTTGCGCCTTCCATTAACTGAATGCCACTATTAATTACATTATTTAAGAAAGTAAGTGTAAAATTAGGTCTGCCGTGTGAAAATAGGAATTGACGTTAATCAAGTTAGTTTCAATCAGATGTATGTTCAAGTACAGTTAATTTTATGTAACTTTACTAATTAAAAACAGTGGTCGCGAGGGTGTTGATAAAAATTAATTTAATGATTTTTGGGATCCTGATAAAAACACCTGACCCATTATGTGCATACATTTTTCAGCATAAATTGGGCATTGTATAATGTAGAAAAGGAAAGTCATCTGGTAGACCGGTATCGTCCTTATTAGAAAGTCATGAAGTATTGTCCATAATTTGTTGCGGAAAGGGTTCGAACCTGAGCACATCTGCTTCAAAATCTGGTGCTCTAAACCCAGAACAAGCCTGCTGCTTCGACCTTATTAGGAATTCAACACGTACTGTCCAGAATTTGCCTCGGACGTCTACTTCGGAATTAGGTGGTCTAACGACTGAGCCACTCTTCCGCAACAAAATTTTCATTTGTAACCCAACTAATGTTTCTCGGTTAGCCCTTCTTTTAGGTGTAACTTTTGACCCAAAGATACAACTAACCATTCATAATCTGTCATAATTGAACATGCATCAATTTACATGGGGAAGTGGTATTGAAATGAACATTTATATGATTAAAGGAATATTAGTTGCGCGGGTGGATATAAAAATTTCTTTAATCAAGTTTTCGATCTTGATATACAAACCTGACCCTTTGTGTACATACATTTGTCAGAACAATCTAAGAATTGTTAAATACTGTTTGTTGCGGAGAACTAATACATATGCAAGTATGTATAAGGTGTTGCAACCCTAGTAAAAAATTAGTTCATTTGTGACCAGAAGGACAAACCAACTGTTAAATAATGAATTTAATGATGTCATGCTTACCGCGAAATGTGATAACTGATATCGATCAAGGCCAGAGTGTATGGATTTACTGGAGTAACAGGTGTTCAGAAATTGTTTTAATTCTCAATTTCGGTGAACTATAGCATAAATTGATATCCATCAGGTTGGTATCATGTACCGACTCGGTAAAAATAGTGTTAGTACCATGTACCTTTTCGGTACAATAATGTTGGTATCGGTTACTAACACAATAGCCATAATGTTAGTATCCTTTACAGACTCTGTATATATATTATATAGTGTGAGTTAGCGTTGAAGTCGCATTGTAGAAGACTTTATATGATGTTAGCTTCACTATTACAGGTTTACACATTCGTCTAGGAGATTGTACCGTCCTATTAGTCCACATTCTTCTACCAAATATTTAGTGGTTAAAGGGCGTAATACCGGCTCCTACTGATGAGTCGCCAGTAAGCACGAAACGAATGTGCATGAGATTATACTTTCCGTTCATGCTGCATTTGGTTTATCCTTCTGGTCACAACTGAACTAATTTGTTACTAGGTTCGCAAAACCTAATACATACTTGCATATTTATAACAGTGTCTATTTGAGTCCAAAGCTGCTTGGTAGCTGATGGGCGGTATGTGACGAAACGCCGTACAATACATCTAGAGTTTGCGCCACTTAAATGTAAACTATGTTCTTCGCAGCTATCCAACATCCGTTCTCCGTTATCGTTGCACACTGAGGTGCTCTAATGAAATTCTGAATCGTTTAGCGCCAGATTCAAGATCTATGTCATCGATAATCAATATTATATATGAAGTTTTAGATGGCAATAGAAAGTGTTCTTTAAGCGGGACTCACTAAGTTTGTTGCTTGCAAAGATGAAGTTTGAAACAACTTTAGCTCATACGAAGAAACCCGATTTCCTGCTGTCTGCCTCGCGAAAAATGCAGAATACCAGAGGTTTGAAGCCAAAAGTGTGTGGATTAGAATGTTGCACCCAGTTCTGTAATACTCATAGCATCGTTGATTCTTTTTTCGGTTATGCAACATATATCAACTGCTTATTTGTCCAGTATGCGTGCCAATTTTCCTGTTGCTCAATTTGTTTTAATAGACGTACATTAAATGAAACCCTAAGTATGTTTAAAAAATGGTAGTTTGCATGAACGATTTTCGTGCTGTGATTTTATCAACATCGACCATATGCATTGCATTTATAAAAGCAATTTTTTGTTAGATTGAGTAGAGTAGGGAAGTGGAATCGAGTGTCTGCATTAGCTTGCTTTCGCTTATCCACCCTGCTCAACATAGCATGCGAAGCAACTCTTCTTTTATCCTGCCAGATGGTCGATGCTGTATAAATGCATTACAGCTTATAGGTTTGCGCAGTGCTAACATCACATGTAGACTACCATGTTTAGCTGAAACGGGCAATCGATTTATACTATATTATATGCAATGTTATGTGCCAACCTCGTTTCTTTGTCCACAGCCCGTATGTGTCCTTGATTGGAGACTCGCATTAGATAACGTCGCTTTCAAGGCGTCGTTTATTATCCACTAAAACTTAGAGCAACTTAAGTATTACTGGGTCAACGTTTCGAAGTCGCATTTTCGCGCTAAAACTGATATATTTATATTTGTTTTAATAATTTCAAATCACAGCTTTTAGTGATACTTTCTGCAGGTTATGGTAAGACTAATTATAAGGCGTTAAATGATTAGTCACCAGCCTCAAAAGTACATCGTATATATATATATATATATATATATATATATATATATATATATATATATATATATATATATATAGAAAGCAAAACAAGATATGCGGCTGTAACATTTAGTAGTCTAGCATACATTGCACTTGACTGGAAATGCCGGCTACACAATTAAGAAAGTGAAGAATCTATTGACCTTGTTATATCCTGGTCCCATATGAGCCAACTGTCCCAATTAGCTTTTAGCTTGTCTATCACACATGTTGGTGGATTTTTCATATTTTTCTGTTAAATATGTCATAGCCCCTCAAAAACTTGTTCTTCTGTTCATTTTTATTCAGGGCGGATATCCAGCGAAACTGCAGAAAGTGATCATTGTTGCTGCTCCGTTTTGGTTTCGTGCACCCTATCGCCTGCTCTGCTTGTTTGTGAAAGAGAAACTACGCGATCGAGTAGGTTTGCCTTTATTTGATACCTCTTGTCAAATGGGATTCAAATTATTTCACATTTTAAGCCTGTAAATCATCTTTTCGCCAGGTATAAATTTTAAAACAAATTTCATATTGTAAAGATGCTATTTTGTGGCACTCTATCAGCTGACTTAAAAGAAGGCTAGAGCACAGGCATTTATTTTTTTGAAATCGAATCAGCGGCCAGCATACCTTATACAAAAAACAGGCTTTAATCCACAATGTTCAAGTAGAAAAAGCATAACTAAAAACAGTTTTGCATGTGGCCTGTGCATCTCCTTGATAATGTCAGTGCACGAAAAAATTGCATTTATTTACGCAGTTCAGGACAACACATAGCCTCTGAATATCTCACACACCTATCCATAATTAAAATTAAAATCGATTTTTGGCATGTCACATTTGCCACCAATGTCAAAATTTATCACCATCAATATATATATATATATATAAGCTTTAAAATATACTTTTCATTGCGCAGTTCTGTCAACTTTCAAATTACAGGACAATTCTTAACGCTCGTAGATCGGTAAAATTTTTATTCATTAACATTTCCCGGTGCACAGCCTATCTTTGAAATGATTGATGGGTTCTTACTGGTCCTGTCACCCTGAAGGCGTCCATAAATATACTGTCCAAAATGCTGCTGAACCAAGTTTTGGCGTTTTTGCACGGACGTTTCGCAACTGCATTTCCAGTTCCGCCATCAACTGTGGATAGATGTGGTATCATCAGTCAATATACACCTTACTTACTGAAGCATTTTTGTCTGCCCTAATATCCGGCTTTAATAACTTTTAACTTATACTCACATTTGTACACGGAAATACACATACGATCCTGTGCACAGATACGTGTGTACTCTTCTAAATTAACATTTATAGAATAAATATAAACAAATCGTATGGATTGGCATACACGCCTATCCGTGATGTCACGATTTTCTAATTAAATTTCCAGACGCGTGGAAGGATCTACCAAATTTTCTCTTTCATTATACAAGTTCTGCTTATCTTATGGTCGTTCTCATCCTCATATGTTCTATGTTGACCAAAATTATTTATTCCTTTAAGCATATCTGTTATGGCACGTTTGATATAATCTTCCTTTATGTTTAGTTGGGTAGCAATTTAATTTCTTATTATTGGCATTATGCATAAAACAAATAAATATTGTAGTTTTTTTTTTTAAAAAAGGTATGCGATAAATGCATATTTAAGATTATTTATTGAAAATTATTGTTGGTGAGTGCATTTGTCATTGGCTTGTTTGGTTGCATTGTTACCACCTTAGCGGTTCAATTTGTTATCTAAAACAAAACGCTTACACAGAGTTGATGACTGACACACGCGCTTCTTACATTTGATAGTCAAAAAAGGTTTATTGAGTAACAAATGGGTTAGTTGGTCTCTTTAGTTAATGATTGTGGAGTTTTATGCTTACTGGGTTGCTGCTGATATTGTCTGTTTGCGCCTTGATTTTTTATGGTGGTAGGCAAGGCATGAATACAGTCATGAGATTAGCCTGCGGGATTCTACGTACTCGATGCAGGTAACATGCACTGTGTATCTGAGCAGATGTCGCCAATAGGGTTGTCTGTGTTTTGCTAATTACCAAATGGCATAGTTTTTGCTCATTCTCTCACACTGAATACGGTTGCGTTTACCACCAGCGTTGTAGGCTGACTCAACTTGCTGTTAGCACAATTTCTGTTTGTATTATTTAGAGAAAGAAGATTTTGTTAATATCGTTATATGCAGACAAGACGACGCAATTGTCTAGTGCATGCCGACATTTTATTCTTATAAGCTAAAATATATTGATCAGCTGACACCGAACATCGTGGCTAGTCAAAGGTGGCCAAAACAATAAGGCTGATTTAGAAAGGTACTATTAGCTTAATCAGGTGTGCTGTGTTTGTGATTTTCTAGGTTTTGTGCGTGTGTGGGGGTTTTCGCTTATTTTCTCCAGTTTTTATGCGTTAAAATTATTTAAAGTAGGGTATTCGTGCGCTATGGACTTTCTCTCTTTGTGTGGTCTCCTTTGGTGTATTTTAAAAGACATAGACGGACACACTCGCTTTATAATCATTATTTGTGGAAAATAAACGATAACGGATTTATTGAAAGCGTTTGCCGGACTTTTTATGAGAAGAAGTTGGACAACTTGTGCATTGTTGTTTGTGTTTGTATATCAAGAATAAAAAGTCCAGTTTCATTGGCAAAAGCTCGATACCCGAGGATGTATGTTGGAGCGCATTTATCAAGCGGTTAACTTCATTTCTTACTATGTCAAACATGTGGAGTTCCTATTTCAATCGGAGAATGAGTATCTTTCACTAAAAAATTGTTTTGAATCTTTTAAGACAGCCGTACTTTATTAACAGAGACAAAAATGTCGAACCAAATTCACAATAGCTTAGCTTGTGCTTTTATTTGAGAATTTACCTCAATTGTGGATACTTCGCTTTGCGTGTGTTACTTTTGATTCGAAAGTGTATAATTTGATCTTCATATGCATTCGGGTGCTCAGGATGTCAACGAGTTTTCAATTGTGAAGGATATTCATATTATAAGGTAATTCTTGTGCACAGTTTGTCAGCTTTTGTGTATACATGCATACATGTAAATTCATACATACATGCATACATACATACATACATACATACATACATACATACATACATACATACATACATACATACATACATACATACATACATACATACATACATACATACATACATACATACATACATACATACATACATACTTGCATACATGCATACATATACATACATACATGCATGCATACATATACATACGGACATACATACATAAATGCATTAATTCGTTCATTCATACATGCATACATAAATGCATTAATTCATTCATACACACACGCACATACATGCATACATACGAGAATAAATTCAGAAAGACAGCCTGAATTTTAATTTCCAGGGCAGAAGGCTCATTGCGCGATACTAATGGAAAGTAAATATCGTCAAGAACTTGTAGTTCGGCTTGTGTCTGACGCACCTCTATTCTGCCAATAGATATTTTTAAAAAGCTGCGTTTACATGCACGTTCTCCAGTGAACATTAGAGGGATGGCATCAGGCGATGCACCCTATTTATTTGAGCATTATAGGCGTTGTTATCCGCCTGAACGTTTTGAGCTCTCTTTGCTGGTCTTCGTGTGTGGTCTATGCCAAAGGATGTCATATTCCCTGTTTCTTGGATCTCACACCAGTTTTATATGGATGGCGAACTCTAAAAATTACGGTGTGCACGTTGCTCCTCTCCAGGAGACTAGTATTTCTCTAGACGATAGACAATGTTTCATTTTGGCCTAGTACATGCGAAAAGTCGATTCTGCTTTCAAGCAGTTGTGGTGTTGATTTTCTGCTAGTTTGTGTTTCCGAAAAACTTACTTCGCTCAAAAGCCATAAACTTGCGTCGGACCTGCGCTAGGCTTCGTATAGGAAGCCTGATTTTTGGTGTCTTGAAGGTGTGCGCGCCGAGTCTTTGCAACTGTAGTCAGAATGAAGATGAAATCTGTGAACTGTTATCGTATGTGCCCTCTGACTTTGACCGTTTCGTCGAGACTGCTTCTGTTGGTTCCTCTGTTACTCTAGCCGATGGCAACTTCAGTAGCAGGTGGCGCATATGAAATGGTAGTCTTAAACAGACGCTGGCCTGTCTTTCGACGGCAGCGTGGGTTCGTGTTAACAATCTTTACTGTAACTCAAACTTTTCAAAATGCAGCAGCTATTGCAAGATTAAGATGAAGTTGCATCCAGGCTCGTTAGCTTAGCAGGGAGTTTGCTGTCTGCTACGCAGCGTATTTGATTTAGCATTGGTTTAATGGCACACTTTAAATGGAATCAACGTTGAAGCGCACTAATCTACTTTCACTTTTTCCACACTTCTGACTTACCATTTTTGTAAATTATTCTTGGTTGCAGTCATCCTGCAAATGAAGCGCGGAAATCTCCAGCTTCTAAATTTCAGTTCATCAAGAAACTTACACATGTCCTCGAGCGATGACATATCCAAACCCTCGTGATTTGCAACGATGTGCCCATTCAATCTGTGCTAGGAGATATATAGCGTAGCTCCTTTTATGAAGTGTCAGAGTCTCCGACTCTTGTGGCGTCGAATAGCCACGAATCAGTTTCCTTTCTTCCGAACTATACAGGGTCTGATGATGGGAGTTGCTGAAGAACCTATGTGAGCATATTTTCGCGATTTAGAAAGGAATCCGTCTTAACATATGTGAAGAATGTCATTTTTGCCTATCCGAAGAAATGTGGCACTATAAATCTAGCCATCTATCATGAACTGCAAAAGAAGCTATCCGGGTCACTCAGGCTGGGTTTCGACGGAGAATGGAATGCGTGGATCAAATCCACGCACTTTTACGCTCTATTGTGTGTTTCGCTACCGGCTTCAGCAGCTCATTGTCTTTGCGTTTATAGACTTACCAGACGCTTTCTCTTCTGTGACGCCCGCCATTTAATGGCAAGCAGTGTCTATAGGAGCTCCGACCGAAATAATTCGTTTGCTTGAATACTGATAGAATGAATCACCGGACTGTATTCCAACTAGTAGTGACCTTTAAAAATCTTTTATTTTTGGCTACGGCGTTCGACATGAATTTTTCATTATTCTAAAATTGTTCACTTATTTCGTTGGTGCAGCCTATTCTGTAGTCGTAGCTGTAGAAATGTCTGTCTTGGCGATCTGCGGACACTAGTTAGTCAGCCGGGTAATGGTTGTACGAATGTAGCAGTGTCTAAGGGAATGCAACATCATCCCGTTTCATGTGAAGCCTCGTGTTCGTATTACCTGAGCAGCAACACTTGATGTTAAATGAGTAGTGGCGAAATGAAAGCAAGCGTGCCAGACGCGAAAAGCATGTTTGGACTATTTAAGGAAACAGCATTTGGCGTCTGGCAGATTGTATTCGAAAAAATATCTAACAACGAACGCTGAATACATACCATCCTCACTTGAATTGGGTGATCTAATGTTCTTTTGAAGCCGACATATAACCATAAGCATATCACCTATATTGCATTAACCGTCTCGCATGATAAAGGAAATCGCCTTATCTGCTGAGTCGTGAAGGGTGGATAAGCGAATTCAGACTGTTGCAGAAGCCTTTATTTCCGGTTCTGCTCATTTTCTATAACTTCCCCTCCTCTTGGCAAGCTAACAGTAACTATCTTACAGATGCTATGAATATGGTAGTTGTTAATCAAACCAGTGAGTCAAATTTAATGTCAAATATCGGAAATGGTTTAAGAAAACTTTAATATCTGGGCGCATTTAATGTATGGACATAGAAGCAAATTCGGCAAATAGAAGCTTTGTCAGGCACGTTGCGTCAACTTGAAATTGATGTTTGTTGCGCATCCCAATCTACAAATTCAGCATCCTAAGAGTATAGCAGAACTGGATACACCATCCTTATCTACGTGGTATTGGCTTCGAACTTCAAGCTTCAAAGAATTTTCTCAAGCCGGACAACGGGAAACTGGTATTGTTCTGAGCTCCCGAGTTGAAGCCTGTTTAACTCAATGGATCCCTGTAAACGACCGACTTTGTACCGCGCACTTGATAGAGCATAGATTATACTTGAGTAGCTTTATCTTCAGACGTAGTTTAAGGCGTTGCACAAAATGGTTTCCACCAATTTGCTGGACAACTGTTGACTCAAATAGACAATGTAATTATTAGTTATAGATTGTGTTGTTGCATCTAGGACGGTCGGTCATTTGTAACCAGTATGTGGGCTCGGACCAAACACTTATCCGTTGTAGATTCTCACTTGCATTTGTCGGAAAGCCAGTTAACTTAATATATATTAAGCAAAACTCGAACATCGTCTTTTTTTCATCTTGGACGAAGACAAGGTCTTCTGTGCACACTGGAGGTACGTATATATGTGGCGCTGTAAGCTCTTGTAAAATTAGTGTCTGGAGGTTCTGGAAACTATGTGCCAAATTATTGCTATCTCGTTCACATCAGTTAACAGCCTATGTTCTTTCAAATTTGCACTAGGTTTGAAAAAATCAAAGCAAAACAATACATATTTTGAGCAATAATTGGTTAACCGATAAAACTTGTCGTCTCGATCGGTGCGCTGAACACATCATAGATCAATTTTCTTTGACGTCTGCATTAGTTCTTTTCTCCAAGTGTATGTATGTATCAACAGTTCGGAACACATCTCGAACAACCATCAGAGTATGAAATATGGACTGCAATCTTTTATCTTAAACGCCGAAAAGCTGCAGGCTCCAATGATTTTCTTCCGAGCTTATTTAAGGATGGTGGCAACACTATTTAAGAGGTGTTGAATAACTTTTTTCGTACTACATGGCATAAACAGACTGCTCTGGTTCCTTGTGTTTTGTCGACTATCATTCGTATCATAGATAGGGCAATCGTAATTCGTGCGACAATTATAGTCTTTTAAGCTTAACTCCAATCGTATGTAGGTTATTTGCTTCGATTGTCTTGCATTGTCCTAGAATTTCACACGAACTATATACTAGAGAAGAATTAGCCGTACTCCATTTAGGACGAGTGTGTATAGATAATATTTTTGCCATTGAGTAAGTATTTGGAACAACGACCATTTTATAACTAGCTACACTGGCAGTCTTTCTAAACTTTGTGGGTGTATTTCAATTAGTGGATCGCAATGTTCCATTTGTTATTTTAACGCAAAGTGGTATGTGTCATGATAAACGTCTGTTGAAACACCACAAATTGCTCCATCATCCTATAGCCGACTCGCACTCATCGTCTGACTTCTATGCTTCAAACACATTCCCGTCCACTGTTGGTACGATTAACCCAAGTTCGCGAAACTTTATCGTCCTATATGGTCTCACTGTATAACTCTTAAAGACAACAACTCTCAGTATACTGATTTGATTCACAAACAAAACACAAAACAAAATTGGACATGCAAGACAAAAGTGTACATATAAGAACGTGAAAAGGATAATATCTACGCAATTCTCCCTCTCTCTCTCTCTCTGTGTGTCTTCGTCAGTCGTGGCGAACTGTTAATTGGAGAATTATTTAAATAAATATGGAAACACTATGCATATAGTTCAGAGTTCAAGTTGGAAAATTTAATTTACGGTTTATAACATTTATAAAGTTTGTGGCCTAAAATTGAGATCATCAAAATATAATTAGCTAGTTTCTGGGCTGTTTAAGTAAATAAATAGAAAACTATATACATCGTGTACAAAGCTAAATAGACGATCAAAATTAAACAAGTCATTACGCAATTGCCATGGGCGTTTTAATATAAAAAAGGACAAAATACATTCAGTCAGTACACTCTGCCTCTGCAGTGATTTCACCAAGCCGTCAACTCTGTCTAGCCGCACTACTACAATGTGCCCACTAAATATGTAATTATTGTATGTGCTCGCCACACATACCACCTCTGGTCGCGTTATGGTCTACAGTGAATTGTCGCACTTTTAAGATGTCCACATTCACCAGTTATGTTTAATTGTACAACAGATGCCACCATGAACTATATCTTTCTATAAGTTCAGTATGTAGGCGTCAAAGTTCTCCTCGGCGCAAGATTAGTCTATTATTATGCGACAATTAAGATTCTGCCCACGCTACCGTTGATAGATCATCAGTCGTCTTTCCGTCTTCTCGCATGAAATTCTCATCCACTAAGCGTAGGATACTTTTACACAATCACCCACCCCTCGCACAAACTCTGCGAGTGCAGAATGAAGATTTGGGCACAGTTAACATGTTTACTTACCTTGGTAGCTTTATAGTCCATCCCCTCCTCAACGTGGTACGACGGTGTCAACCATGTCTCGATAGTCGATCGTACATGGGCTAACGGGGCTATGGCGGTGGTGTCACCAGGGCGTGGTGGATTTCCGACCGGCAATCGGATCTCATCATCATCTTAACTTTCCTTTCTTAGTTAGACAGAGTTAACTGCGAGGTTTGATCGTGTATATGAAACAATACAGGTAAAACCGCGAAGAAGCTGCTTGCCCATGTCGCTTTGCCGTATAGCTGACTTGGTCGTAATGTTTTTGTGTAGAGGCATAAGCTGCCACATTCCTCTTCGTTGCCTAGGTAAATATCGTCATTTCTAGTAGATTATATTCTGACTAAATCACTCTCTGCCTGAGTTTGTTTGGCTTATATCTATAGGAAGTTTTAATTAATTTTCTTTAGTTTAGGTTCTCCGGGTGTTTTTATGGCAATAGAGTATCAGTTTATAACGGCTGTTGTATTGCTCTCTGTGCGCATGGTGAATATGAATGTTTTCTCGAATAGAGATCTGTGGCTGTGGCCGGCTTGTTCATCTCAAATGCGCTGACGATGCTGGTCTGTCAGCAGAAAATAAGACGAACTCCTGATAGGTAGTTTCTGTGCTCCGAAGGTGACCATCCGACACGGTCTGTAACTAAATACCTAGTAAATGGTTGCTACGCTAAAGTTTTATCCGAAACTTACACCTGTTCCGAAATAGGTGTATTGATGCTAGTCGTCACAAATTCGTCTACCTGATATTTCTGTTCAACGGATGAATCTTACTCTTCCCAGACTACCAAACGTGTTATCCAAGCAATTAACTCAAAGCCTTCAAGAAAACCATATTGTTTATTTCGTGTTTCTGTAGGTTTTTCAATCTTGACTAGATCCGTCATGCTCTACCATCTTGTTTCGTTTTTTTACAGGTTCTTAATGCTTATGCGGCAGTGTAGTTGATATTGTTTAACTGCTGTTTTGGTATTGTTCTCTATACCGATGATGTCTATTCTATACGTGTTTATATGGCGGTGTCAATAAAAATGAATGTTGAAGGCCAACGCAATCTAACGACTGTGCTACGCACATATCGTATGTTATCTCATAAAACAGCAAACATTTATCCTAAATAAATTTCCTATACGGTACTATAAACAGCCGCAAAATACATGTTTACCTACGCGTAGTTCACAAATTACATGCATTTCATGCCATGTTTGATGTCGTTTTGTCGACTGCGTAGAGCGGATGCCCAAATTCACCGTTTCTGCCTTCCTTACACCTTATCACTTCCTGCTGTCAAAATCACGGAGAGGAAGTTGATTTTAAGTTTTCTTTTCGAGAGCAATATTTTGGGTTATTCTGAAATTTTTTTATCTATTTCGCTAACTTTTTTTATTTATAATGAAAATAGATTAGTTCCATCAGCAATCGGCCTCTCAATTATTATCTTCTAATCTGAATGAATAGAATAACTCATGGTCAGCACAAGACTAAAAACGTCTATCTCATGTGATCAAGATTCGCTATATCAGGCTACACTTCAAGGCTCCAACTACAGATAAGATTAATATCCGTGTTTTTGAAAGTTAATAGTCTAGATTTATTATTTAGCAGAAGTAGAGATCTGTGACATTCACTCTCCGTGGCTTAAATGCAGACGTAATCAATGTTTGACTTCAAATTTTAATGGTAAATTCGACGTTCCTTTGCATCCTTACGCGCGTAAATATTTATTCGCATTTCGATATTTCCCAAATTTTTCGTCTTTTCTATTCATTTTTTATGTTTTATCGTTATTTCCGGCTAAACTGATCTACAAACGGGTTATCATCATCATCATCATCATGTCCAGCCACAAAAAAGACAAAAGTGACTAATGTTTCACTGCCATATAACCATAAGGAATGAAATTATTAGTGAGATTTACGAGAGAGAGAGAGAGAGAGAGAGAGAGAGAGAGAGAGACAGACAGAGAGAGAGGGAA
>JAQBSW010010634.1:0-23385 GCA_029291075.1 Eudiplozoon nipponicum | reverse complement strand
ATTTGCTGCGTAGTTGATGATAACAGTAATTGAAATCAAGACTGTGGATGGACGGTGGTTTTGCTATGTTCTCTTACTGATTAAGCAAAATTAAAATGTTATTTATCTTTAGTCTGCAAATTTACATTAATTTCTCATTTTTGTCAGTCACAATGTTACAACGTCTTCATATATTGGAATAGATTAATTTTTAAGGTATATATTTCGATTTTGGTCAGCATTTCTTTTTAAATTTCACTTTTCTTGTGCAACAATCTGTTAATATTCTCACTTAGACATTCCATTGAACAAAATTTTACAAAGAAGTTTAATGAAGGGTAATTTGGAAGGAATTATATGGATCTTTGTATTTGAAGCTTTAACAAACTTTGCATATGCTACGTTATGTCATTTGTGTATATTTCGAAAAATCGGTGGCGAGATAAATTCTAAACCAATTGTAGAAAATACCCAAATATGACGTAACTGACTGGTCATTTGTAAAACCAATCCTTCTGAATATTTTCCTTCATCGAATACAGACTACTGATTACTTCTAGGCCATCTTGACAAAATGTGCGACAGGATTAAGTGTAATTTTGCTCATGGGAAACTGGATTTGCTTTTATGTTATGTCAATTCGATGGCAGAGGTTAAGATGCGCTATATTATCTTCAGTAGCTTTTTGTAGATATTGAGGGATTCTAAGTATACTCTATCCTTCCTTTTCCATTAAACTAGTCTAGGATTTTGTGGGCTTCTTTAGTGTAATTTGACATTTAGAATACTATCTCTGATACTTATAACTTTTGGTTTGGAAGTCACGTTAGGGTTCGAGTTATATTGCTTAGTTGTTGGAACTTGAACTGAATAAAATAATCCTTTTCTGAAATGTTTTCAGGAATATTTATTCATTTCAAAATTCACTATTGGATATTTTTGCGAAAATCCTATGTTAGCTATATTTTCAAGTAATTAATCAGTAACGATATTTCCCACATTTTCGGCATATTTTTAAATTAAAATAAGCACCGATCAAGTATGCATACATCAAAATTTAATTTAGAAGAAAGGATTTATCAATCGTCTTTGTACTTAAACCCTTCAGTTATGCACCTTCACCATCTTTATTTAGCCTTGTGAACATCTTTATGTACCGAGTACTATCCCTCTATCTCTATAAACCGCCTCAATGTACCTGAATCAGAATAATCAAGTAGGTTAAGGTATGAGTTTTTACAACATATTCTTCTAAGTAATCTGAAACTAAACTTTGTATGAGCAATGTTCCGCTGACGTTATAGTCGATGAAATATTTCTTATGCGTATTGTTTACTGTGCTCTATCCATCAGTTTTCTGCCGTGCTTCGATGATGAACATAGAAGTTGGCAACCTGTCAGTAAGCGTAACTGCGATTTTTTGCCAAACTATATACAATTTTAAATAAAATATGCTCTTCGTGCTTATTCATAGTCTACACACGTAATTCTAATAATAATTATTTAACCCATGTATTAAATCATTAATTAATTAACATGTATATGAAGCGATAGCCAAAAATAATTTTTCACTTGTTATAGAGTAGAACTTTTACACTGAGCATTCCTCTCACTTTAGTGGATTGGAAGTTACTAGTAATGGGTTTCAGTGACGAGAACCATAAGTTATCCTGTCAATAAATTTTTATGCATTGTAGATTAATCCCCGACAAGTAGGTCTTCATCTTGTTTTGATGCTAACAAATAAATATGGAAAAATGACGATTTAAAAAAAACTATTTACGACGTTATTTATTGAGTAATTACTGCTTTCCAATACACGAAATCATTAGTTTGTCGATATTTCTATAAAATAAGTAAGTAAATCAATCATCTATGTCTAGCGCTAGATAACAGAATACGCTTCTTTTAAAGGTTATATTTAACTAATTTCTTCATTGTCCTAAACGATCAACGAATAAAATATGGGCTTTTATTTTATTCTACGCCTAAACTATTTTATAAATAGCAGTTATCACCACTCACGCAATAACTTATTTATTAATTAAAATATTGAAGAACATTTTCAGGTTTTCTTTGACACTTTGTTCCATTGAATCTGAAATTAAACTGCGTATATAACGATGTATAGACATTCTCGCCAATAAACTATTTTGCTTGACACTAATGAGACCTTTTATCGACTTCTCGCATACAATGAAGCATAGAATAAATGTTATGCCACTTTTTGCGTGTATACTCACCAAATAGGTGACTTTAACTGTGCCGTTCTGACGTGATTGCTATTTCATTACCTTAAAATATGCCAACAACAAGGTTTGCAAATCGAGAGTGTGAACATAACTTTTTACTTGCAGAACATGGCACTCTCGATAGGCTATACCAAGATGCATTTTCGTGTGTGCTTGTATGCGTTGAAATAGACTTATTTGGGTTACAGCAATGTGCCAGTCGATTCACGTGAGTTTTATGCTAAACGTCACACAAGGTGCTAAAAACTGATAAATGACAACGATTTGTATAGCAAATTTCGTGTGCTGCATTCGTTTAATGGGTCTGTTTTGTTCGTATTATATGCATTGATCATGAAACCACATGTTATTTATGCTTACATGTATGCACAAATTATATATTTATATATTTATATATATATATATATATATATATATATATATATATATATATATGTGCGTGTGTGTGTTAGTGCGTTTGTGTTTGCCTATGACATTCCGCGTCGTTATCGTATTTTGCCACGAGTTATTGTGAGTTTTAGTTATAACCATTTTGTCAGGAAATCGTTTGCCTCTTGCTTGCTTTCTTCTTCTTTACTTAAACTTGTCGAATGACGTAAAGAATACCAATCGCACAGTATGGCAACATTGATATGATTTGCACCTACTGACGCGCTTCCACCTTCCATGCTGGTCATCAGTGCACTACGGCCAGCTGACTTGCATGGATAATACAACAAATTCGAATCTCACCTATCGCAGTCTTACTGTCAATGCACTTGACTGAGCTCTTTGACTGCTCAGTCATGAACACATCTTCTGCTCAGTTAGCGCCATTCTTGTGAGTAATTAAATTAAGCGATTACTGATTATGCGAGTGTTGAAATGGTTATTTACAGGAACAAAACACGTCACCTATGTTTTACCTTTGTAATGTTTTCGAATCTAATAGAGGCACACCTGAGTTCCAATGCAAGGTTGGAGTATTAGTTCCTGCTCCGCGTTTGTGAAGTCACCAGATGACTCGGAGGCTGACTTTATAACTCGCAACTCGTAATCAAACATAACTGCCATTGTGGTGGCTCAGTGATTAGAGAGCCAGATTCCGAAGCAGACTCGCCCAGGTTCGAGCCCTCTCCGCGAAAAATTCTGACCAGTAGGTGATGGGTTCACAATAAGGATGAAACCGGTCTACTGGATGAATTGCCTCGTCTATACTATACAATTCTTAGTTTATACTGACATGTGTAAATAATTAACTGGTCAAGTGCTTATATTAAGATCGCAACCTTGATTATGGTAATAACTGCTATTAATTCTGTACACCTTTTGCGATGTTTTAGAAAAATCAGATTAGTTTTTATTTCATCTCCTAAGCTTTATCAAACTAATTTTTTCACCATCTGCCCAATCAGCGATTGCTTAATTGTCTAGCCAGCTATCAGAATTTATATTGTATCAGTTTGCTTGGACTAAATTGAATATAGCCAGTGAAGAATCTTTCCAGTACGGCAAGATCTTGCTTCCAATATTCTGGGTAATTTCTTGTTTATCGCAACTATTTGGGCGTTATTTAAGAGTTGTTAACGTAGTTTGGCTTCATTGGAGATGTAACAGGACATAAATGTGCGTGTCTCATCTATTTCGATTTTGTAGGAAGTCCATTTGCAAGAGAAATGTGTGGATAGATTTTTCGTCAATACAGACTAAGCATAGTCTAAGAGAGCAAATAAAAACCATCACCGTGACAGGCTTCGTTCTTAATCATCTCTTATTAACTAATTGCGAGAATTGCCGCGTGCGGGATTTAAGCTTATGCAATACTACACCGAATGCTCGCCAATAATGCAATTTTCAGTTATATGCCAGCCTATGCCGGTTATTGTTTTCTTTAGAGGAATCTCGGCGGTTGTCGTTTTCGAACTACAGTTCAAAAAGAATTTTTCCGATCTTGTAATGCAGAAACTGTAACATCAAATGAACTGCTATTGAATTTAAGTGAAAGGACATGATTTATTTATGTTTTCATTTTTGTTAAAGACTGGATATTACATAAAACGCGATATGATCATCATTACCTAGACCGATTTAATTCACTTTTAGGAAAACCAGATTCGTTGTGCGAAATACTACGGCCGTAGATCTAATCCTTTGAGAATTTGGTTTGAAGAATAAAACTCATCCACCAGCCCACGTACACCGCACGTTGAACGCTATTCCCAATTTCTAATCAACATGCTTTTAGTCAGTCTTCTGTTTTGACTGGTCAGCCTCGATCTGGCTACTGCTGAGGAGTTCCTAATAAGAACGAAACTGGTCTAGTAATCGAGTTGAATTTTCTATCTTATGCAATGATTAACTTATGCTAATAGCATATACTATCAGATCCTGCAGCTCTGTTTAAATTTAGTGTGAATTCTGCGGATATTATTATTATTATTATTATTATGAAGAATTTGAGCTGGCTAGTTGGAATTTTATTTTGAGCGAGACTATTACGAGTGACTACCTGCAGTCAAGACTAACGAAATGCATCCGATCTTGACAAAATTTAATATGATTGCATTGTTTGGCACGAGTAACTTAAGGGATGATTTGTGTAATTATAAAATAAACCACATTTGCTTAAATCTGTTATTTCTAGCGTTGATTTGTGTGTGTGTCTGTGTGTGTGTTTGATTAGATGCATGAGAATGGTATTGGAAAAATCGTACCAAAACATAACCAGTCAGCGAAGATTAGACCGTACATCATTTTCAGCGGTTAGCATGAATGATGTTGAAGCCTTCAGAAGGAAGGGAGGAATTAGCACCCAGCCACCAAGAAGACGATCTCGATGCGTACTTAGAAATGCGGATTGATCGGATTTTTGTGAAACTTATAGTGCAAATCTACTACCCTCGGAAGAAACCGTGGATACTATAAACACTGATAGATTGGCATCACAGACGTATATGTCCTGGTTACTACCAAAGTGTGCTGAATGCAGACGAAGTCGGTCAAGTTGACGGGTTGTATTTTATATTTCATGCAATGATTAGTTCATCCCAACAATATACACATATAATGCAATCCTGTCGATATAATATAGTTCAATATGATGTCTCCGAGCGGTATAATGTCAGTTTTATGATGGAAACATTGAGTTGGTTCGTTGGAACTGTTTTATTCAGCGCGATTTGTACTTGAAATAAAGACTAGGCAAATGCGTAAGGCGGTTGAAGTTTAAAATTGCTTGTTTTACCACCCGCACAATGAATGTTTGTTTATTGTATTGCCTATATACGCGTGGCGGAAGCCGCAAATAGTTATTTTTCGTGACTAAATAGAAATTGTGCAGCCGACATTTCCAGTCAAGTACAATTTAGGCGAAACTACTAGGGGTAGAGCCGCTTATCTCATTTTTCCCATATATATGCTATGCGGTTTTATCCTCGCTAGTTAGTTTGCCGTCCTACTCTGCTGATGATCATGGAAAATTGAAACGCTTCAGTGCGTGCCACTGACGATAGTTTTGCTATGTTGCCCGACGACTGGTTAAATACAATTGGATTGGGGCTTACTTGAAGCTCGCAAACTTGATTTAAAGAATTGTTACCACCACCCGCGCAATTAATTATTGTTAAATTGTATTGCCTATATATGTATATGTGGCGGAAGTTGCAAACAGTTAATGTTTTTGACTGCATAGAAGTTGTGCAGCCGACAGTTTCAGTCAAGTTCAATGTATGTGAGACTGCTAGAGGTGAGAGCCGCATGTCTAACGTTGATTTCCATATATATATTCAGTGCGGTTTAATCCTCGATAGTCAGTTTGCCTTCGTACTCGAATGATGATCATGGAAGGTCGAAACGCGTCAGTACGTCTGACTGACTGTAGTTTTACTCTGTTGTTTGATGAATAGTTAAATACTATGTGATTGGTGTTTATTTCAAGCTCGCAAACTTTATTTAAAGTATTATCTTCACCACACGCGCAAGCATTGATTGTTTTATTTCATTACCTACATAATCGATCAGCATTGAAATTGCTATGAAAAGATTGTGCTACGAAAAGTTACCATTGTAGTGTCATTGTTCATTAAAAAGATTCTGTTGGCAATAACTGGGATCGTGTATATCTATGGAAATGTATGTTAATATAGACGTATTTTGGTACTACGATATGTGCTTTATAAAAGCAACTTTTTGCCAACGCTATTTCAAACTCCTTTGACGCGAAATGAAGCATGCTCGTTTATATGTACAAATATTCAGTGTGCTATAAGCCAGATATAGTGCTCGTCATAAATTAAATTATACTTATAGATAATATAGCCTATCTAACGCAAACACGTCTTATCTTTTGCGCTGTGGTATCGCAACTCGTGTTTTACATCGTATTAACACCACTTCAGCTATAAATTATTTAAATCTTACTGCACCATTCAATCTTTATCGTATGCATCGTATTTCCCTCACGTTTGTTTACTCTTACTAACAGTTTATGCATCAATTCTGACTATTAAACTTTTCGCTGCGGTCTGGCTCTTATTTCCTCAATGAATAAGCCATACTCAAAATTAGGACCTAACGCTGAAAGAGATTACATTTTGTCATAATGCAGTTGCCTTGATCAAACTTGATATGTTTAGTCTTTAGTGAGTTGTGCTCTGATAGTTATGAAAATATGAAGAACAACACGCAGAATATTTTAATGTGAAGATACAAAAAACGTTTCCAGATTAGAAAAGTTCAAATATAAATTTAACATACAAACCGCCAGAATTGAACCTCAAAATTACGGTACAGTTGTGTGAAAATGTTTATACTACAAAATCATTTTGCTATAATTGTTTTTTTATTACAGATTATGTGGACAGTTTATGTTTATTTCATTAAAATGTGGATTTTCTTTTTTCTCTAAAAATAGCCATGAACTCATGATTGAAATTCAGATGCTTAAAACAAACATCGAGCGACAAAGAAAAGAGGTAATGATAATATTTTACTCAGATTGTTTTGTATTTCAACGAAAAGTTTAAAATTTCCGTTACAATAAACCAGCTATTGAGTAGTGCAAACGTCATTTCAAAATCGACTTCTTAAATAATATTGCTTTGGATAAATAACTGTGGAATTACAATACTGGGCTTTGGACACATTTAGCTTTTGAATTCGGAAGAAAGTGACTACGGGGTTATCATGTTATGAGAGTCTTAATGTGATTACCTCAAGTTATTTGTAAACGTGACAGTCAAAATGTGGATAACTCACGTGTACATTTTGCAACACATTCGGCAGAAGATGCATTTTTTACACTAGGTGTTAGCAGAACACTGGTATTTAAGAAATTTATCATCAGCCTTAACAAATTAGAGCGGTTCTTCGAATCAGGTTTGCCTACATGAGATAAATATCAACCTTGCAAAACGACCGTCCGTTGAGCAAGCTAACGCGTTTCAAACTTTCGTAATCATCATCAGAGCATGACTGAGAGAACGAACTGACTGTCGAGGGTCAAACTTTAATGCGTATATAAGGAAAGAAAATCAGAGTGTGTAGCTCTCTATCCTAGTAGTCTAAAATGTATTTTACTAGACAGGAAATGTTGGCCTCATAATTTCTATGCAGCTATCGCCACACGTGTGCGAATTACACAATAATCATCGTTGATTGCGCTGTTGGTAATAACAATTCTTTAAATAAAGTTTGCGCACATAAGATAAACACCAGTCCCATTTTATATATTCACTCGCGATGTTTCGGTGTATGCTAATTGCATTATAAAATAGATTTAAACTGATAGTGGAGCAAAACGGCAGTCTCCACTTTGAAATATAGTTGAAAGTGGTGCGTTACTTTCTGAAAAGACGAAATAAGCATTCAATAGACAAAATTACCATAGCTTGATCTACGTGAAAATTTTGGCCTCGACCAACTAAACTCTAATCATAAAAATTTTAATCCATGTGCACGTACATTAACAGTAATGATCTCGATTTGTGAGAAGCCGTCCTTTTTATAATTGACGTAGTCTCATGTTTATACTGAGGTAATGGTCGTTTGAGATAAATTACTAATCTAGTAACTTGATGAGCCTTTTCGAAAACAAATTATCAATCGTTTTGCTCATCATTGCTATTATCTTCGTTATCGTAATAACAAGAATACAAAATCATCATCATCATCGAAAAAAGCAGAAGTTGCATAATATTTATCGTCCTTATTTTCTCTTTGTCAAAGCGATCAATTTTCTCCTCTTCATCGGCATACAATAAGCTTATTCTTATAAATAGAATAAAGAAGTTTAAGTAAAAATAAAATTAGCCTCACTCCATCTTATGCAAAACACTGACGTAGATTCAATACTTTCATTTATTGATTTATGCAAAAACAAAAAATCAATGCCTGTATATACTTTTTCTTATTTGGTCTGGCTGAAGCAATGCTGCACTCACAATGCGTCTGGATATATGTTCTACCATGAAACAAGGAATTTCACATTAAAGTTTGGCTAAGCGTCATTGACAATTTCTGTCGTACGCAGTTCAATGAATTGTTCTGCATTTATGTTTCAGTCTTGATCAGTAGTGAAGTGAGGACCAAAAGGTAATAAATCTGTTTCTTCAGCAGGCCATTTAATCGGAGAAATGTACACTTAATGCCGAAAACCTTATTATTTATTGTAGAAGTTTCATTTCCTAGTTACACCACATTAGAAAGAAAATGTAGTTCACTAAACTGGAAAAACTGCATTATCTGTCGGTAAATTGGGGGTATCGTATAGACTTTGTAGACAAAGTCGTTTAACTCACGAACAAAAAATAAACGGACTCATATGCTTGCAACGTATATAATTAGAGTAGCATGATTGAATTAAATCGAAAATATAATTGTGAAACTATAATATGGTTAAACAATTATAAAAGATATCATATGCAATCGATCAACCACAATATTGTTTAAGCTCGAGTAAAAAACTCCTCATTAGCACATATCTATCACCAGTTCGCTTAACAAATATATATATATATATATATATATATATATATATATATATATATATATATATATATTTATATTCTTCGATAAAACTTCAATACAATGCCACTTCCTCAAGTAGTATGGTGTCTGTACTCGAATGAAAGATCGAGTTTGTCTTGTTAGATTTTGAGGTTGAAATATATGCCAAACGGGCTCTATCTGAAAGAGTTTCTAACAAAAACTTTAACTATATGCATCTATCGCCGCAGCTATATAATTTATTGAATTAAGGAATAATTTATTGCTCAGGGGGTGATAATTGTTAAAATAACTTTTGCGTATTTGATTTAGGCATTGTACTTAGGTTATTTAACCAAACACTTAAAATTGCAAAACTAACGTCAGTTGCGTTTCAATCATTTACGTGTTGAGTAATGGTAAATCGTTGATAATGCATCCAGTAATTTGTGTCTCTCATAAATTTGTCTGAATAATAAATTTATTCTTAGCTTATATAAACTAGTAATTTAAGTGCGCATAATTTAATTGTTTTCAACCGATCATACAAGTAAATATCAGTATAAAAATATCTGCGTAAGAAAAACGATGACTCATTCATTAAAAAAATATTTAGCAATTTAAGCCAAGTAGTTTCTTAAAATTGTCTATTAAGTGTTGCGCACCTAGTAACAAGTTGGTTCTTTCAAATTGAACTCTATTTATAAATTTCGATTATCTTTTTTTTGAATATGCTCAAAAAAGCCAAATTACTTTTAATTTTATTCTCAACTGAAGAAGCTTAATTTTGGTTTGCTGCAAGTCGATGACCGAGCGATCATTTACAATTATTGATAGACGGGATTGGCAAAAATAATTTTTACGCATCTATGTATTAGGTACACCGTAACTTGTTAAAAGTTTATTTATATAGGATTTGGATGAGTGATCAAAGTTTGCATAAACTCGAGATGTTCTACCAACGAGTGCGTTTTGAACTTACTAGTTGGTGTTGGTAATCGTCCCAGGCTCGGTATATGTATTATATACTGTGAGTTGGCCTTGATTTCGCATTCTAGATAACTTTATATGCAGTTAGCTCTACTACTGCATGTTTGAACATTTATATAGGCGATTTTAGCGACCTAGATTTTTTGACCAAATATTTATTAGGGGTAAGGCATAATACCGTCTCCTACCGATGTGTCGCCGGTAAGCACAAAACGAATGGACACGTGAGATTAAACTTGCCGTTCGTGCTGAATTTCGTTTATCCTTGTTGTCATATTTGAACTTATTTGTTGCTAGGTGCACAACACCTAATAAATAATTGCATGTATATATATATATATATATATATATATGTGTGTGTGTATATATTAGGTCTCCGCAACCAATAGTATCTAACAGTTACTAGTTACTTGTCAATTGTTGTTATCACTATTCAGCTAAATCTCTACATTGTCTATCAAGTAACGTGAAGCACATTTGAATTATCTTACATTGCTTGTCAGATATATTGTGGACATGGGGCATACTGCAGGCTTCGTCTGCGGTGTAGCTAGTAGCCATGAACTGCATGTGCCAGGAGATTATGCGATTTATTCAAGCTGGCTTTGGTATACGATCCTGGTCCTATACGTACAAACTTTAACTACATACATTGTATTTAATACGTAGTGCGCAAAATATATTTGGCGATGAATGTTTGGCTTAAAGCTATTTCATTTTAAGGGACCAGAAATGTCCGTAGATGAAGCCAATAAAAAGCAACATACTCCATCGTCGCTTTATCCCTCTTATGTTATTTTCAAATTTATTTTCAGGTTGGTGAAATGTAAAAGGTGAACTTTGATCCAATTACGTTAGAATAATATTAATACTTCTCTAAGACAGTTGCCACCACTAGCTAGCCGAAAACAGATGTCAAAGTTGGTGAAGGAACGTGGAAAAATATGTGCAATCAATGATCGCATTTACGTTTAATAATATTTACGCACTGTTTTTTAATATTGACGCTCATATTGCTTTGATATAGCTTAAGCTGTAACATTTAATTTGCAGCACCGTATCAAGCTTACTTGGATAATTGGGTTGGGCATAATAATAAGTATATAATGATTGATAGCCAATAGGAAAGGAATCCTGGCAACACGACGGCTAGCTTGCATGAAATTCCCTCCAACAACCACGCGAAATATTGGTTTAGTGGCTAGAGCAACAGATTCCGAAGCAGATGAGCCCAGGTGAGAGCCCTGTCCGTGATAAGTTACCAATAAGGACGTAAGTGGTTTACTGAATTGACTTTTCTACACTATACAATTCTTAGTTTTTACTGGAAAATGTATGCACATAATTGGTCATTTTTTATATCAAGATCGCAACCTTGATAATAGTAATTGCTATCGCCGCCCACGCAATCTGTTAGTCTAACTATATATATATATATATATATATATATATATATATATATATATATATATATATATATACATATATAAGTGGGCCAAGCAGTCATATGAGAAGTAAATAATGATTTTTAAACTACTTTTTCACTGTCACAAACTCATAAAACCAGTATCTTTCGATATACCCGCTGAGCATCATAAATGTGAGAGTTTAGCTCATGAGGCATTCACGAATTTGTTTCCTGTGAAGTATATAAAAGCCGCTTATGACAGTACTAGGTTTCATTGAAGCCCCCTACGTTGCTACAAAATTAAAGACTTTATCGTTAGAACAATCACTAAATGCACGGGTGGTTGTAAAAAATTTTTAAATCAAGTTTGCGAGTTCCTAGTAAACACTAATTTTATTGCATTTAACCAGTCGTTGAACAACATATCTAAATTATCACCAGTTACACGCACTGACGCGTTTCAACCTTCCATGATCAGCATCAGAGTACGACGGCAAACTGACTAGTAAGGATCAAACCGCAATGCAAATATATAGAAACATTTGGAAACATTTCATGTGTTTTGGTTTCAATATTCTGGTTTCACTTTATATTATCTCGTACGTCACAATTTTTGGTCCTAATTACTGTGGCTCGCTTGGGTAAATATTAAATTATTTTACAATTTTTTCACTTTTCCAATTATTTAAACTAACAAGAATGCCGAGAAAAATCAACTGCTTTTATTACGCATTAAGCAACAGGAGGATGAATTACGATTTAAAATGCAAAATATAACGGAGATTGACGCAGTAAGTTCAAAGTTATGCTCACTGATTATATCAATATATTTGTGTGTATGTGTGGTTTTGTGTGTGTAAAATTTGTATTTTTAATAGTCTACCTTTGAGAAAGATTTTTGCCGAGATTTTAAATTGAATATAAAATTCATGCATACATTCATATTAAAAAAAACACAGGTTGTGGTTTATAATACTTATATTTAAATAGCTGAATGTATTTGGTAAAATTTTCATTTAATGCAGCTTCCTTATCGTTCTTATTTTCAATTCTCATGTATAGTTACATTTTTTATTAATTTTACACGATGCCGATTCAAATAATCTACTCTTCTTTGAGAGTGCATACATGCATGAGTTAGGGGTTTATATTTTAATAGTAGAAGTAAGCCTGTTTTGATCGATTTGATGTTGTTGATTTATTTACTTTCTAAATGTGTTGCGAACTTTGAACTGCGATTGAAAACAGCAGCATAAGCCGATCTTTTTTAAATACACGCATGTAAATTAACTCATGGCAGTCCATAAAAACGAGTATTTTCGAGTTAACATCTTAAAATAGCCTAACTTGTTATATTTTGGTCAACCGCGCAGGCAGTCTTGTTCAGAGCCGCGCTAGTTTTAATCAATAAACAGTCAAAATCACCAGCATAAACTAGTTTAAATGAGGTTAGCACAAAAAGTCTCCAACGTTTAAAACGAACCTGCAATTCCAATTAAGAAATGTGAAGAACATATGGCTTTAAAATCATCAAATACATTTTAATGCATATCTCGTCGATTCTGAACCGCTATTTAGAAAATATTGGTTTTCGTATTGTCTTCTCGTTGACGGTTTTATTGATTTGCTTGTCATTTTCGTTATCGTTGTTCTATGTTGATGGGCAGGTAATGTCACTGATTATAATTATCATCATGATGATCAAGATTATAGAAATGTACGAACAATGACGTTACTGATAACGATAATGATTTCATTGATGAAATTGATTATGATTTCGAAGAAAAAAAGTACAAAAAATAGTCAATTTTATAAAATGATACGTTTGATGATTATATTAAAGGTGATGATGATGATGATATTAAATTCCGATGCTGCTGCTAATAATGATGATGAAGTTAATGCTAAAAAAGGTGATGATGACGAGGAGGATGATTATGATGATACTGCCAACATAGATGTAAATCATGGTGAAACAGTTGGTTGTCTATATGCACCGGGTGACTATGAATACAAATTAGGTGGTACTATTCTATTGCTAATTTAGACTTTCCATGTTCAGTTGTGTATAATCGAATTTATATTTCTTAACGTTCAACTTGGTTTCCGCTGCTTGTCTGAAAGTGCTTCTAATATGTTCATTCGCTTTTTCGATCGCTCTTTATAGATCAAAGTGTGTTCTAGTTTGACAGCTATAATTCCTTGGGAATAATCGTGTTCTTTGTTGCACAGTGCGATCATAAAATGTAGCATTTCCACGATTTTCTTTCGAGGTTTTATGACTTGCGTTAATTTTTTCTGCAATAATCAAACTTATCATCATTTCCCAGCACACTCCGTGTCAGTCTTCGTGATGGCTGGGTAATGATAGGTCCCATCACCGCGTTTCGGTGTTCTATTTCCAACACCTTTAGGGGCTATTCTGTTTTTCTTGCCAAACTACAAATTAAAAACAAATTCATTTTGCCTCAGCTGTCACTTATGATATTCCTGTCTGCATGTTTATAAAGAACATAAATTCCAACGTGACCGCACCATACCTAGAGTAATTAATGCTTATGTGCATGTCGTTGTGTGCAAGACTGCTCACTCTTGCTTGTATTTTTGAAAATTATTTTTTTGGAATAAATTGTAAACAGGCAATATAACTTAATAAAAACATTAAGTTTTTTCTAATTTTTTATTGAAATGATTGGATAGACAAGTGCAGATTAAATCGGTCGAAAACATGGCACTTCGACTTTTCTGGTATAATTTTTTTCTCAATAAATTTATTCTTTAATATTCCATTTCTTTGTGCATTTAAATATCAAATAAACAAATTTTCGGAACTGTAATTTATAAAATTACAATTATTTTTGATTTTGCAGTTTCGTATGTTGCCACATTTCAGTGATTGATAAGATTAACTATAAATTTCTAAATACGTGTCGTTGGTAAGTGCAAACATTTGCTTATAGCAACCGAATCTATGTCAACGTATCACAGGGCTTGCCAAATCCATTAATAAAATACTTTCTAAAAACCACGACTTTTTTCTTTTCCTGTCTGAGTAGTGATTCCAGAAGTGTTGGTCTTTATTTGCTGACTCCAACTTAACGACCGTGAAGTATTATTAAATGTTTACTACTGCTTAAAAAGAAGTATGCTTATAACAAGGTTCTATATTGGGTACCGCGTGCATAAGTAACATATTAGTACTATTAGGGTATACCAAAGTCTGTATAAACGAAAGGTTTCATCAAATTTATGTTTGCATTTCGTGCTTGCTAGTTGTTCATGGGAAGGAGCCGGACTTACGTCCAAAACCCGCTGCGTTTGGTCAAGTAATGTGGAAACGTCTATGGTGCTCTAATGCAAATAGGTACCTTCTAACCGTTCCACATTTCTTGACCAAATATCTTATTTGTATAGGGTGTAGAACTCGATCTAATTATGGGTCACCAGTAGGCACAAAACGTATTCGTAAACGAAATTGGATATATTGTGCATGCAGAAATTGGCATATACTTCTTGTCCTATTTGACGTAATTTATTACTTAGTGTGCAATACCCAATACAAAATTGCATTTATATTAGTTCTCCGCAGCACACAGTATATAAATATTGTACATTTAATTGAATGGTGTCATGATAAATGCAAAATATGAAAACTGATATCGATCAAGGTCAGATTGTGTGTATTTTCTGATGTAACAATTGTTCTGAAGAAATTGTAATTCTCAATTTTGGTGATATTTAGCGATAAATTGTAATCCATTGTTTTGGTACCAAGCACCTACTAGGCAACCATAGTGTTCTTATCAGTTATAGCCAAAGCATCCATAGTATTGACACCATTTACAGGCTCAGTGTATATATCATTTATATTGAATTGGCTTTGAAGTCGTATTGTCCAATAATTTATATGAAGTTAATTTTACTACTGCTTGAATACGCATTCGTATTGGCGATTGTACCGTCCAACATTCCCGCATTTCTTAACCAAATATTTAATGTGTTTAGGGCGTCGTACCGGCTTCCAATGATGTGTCGCCAAAAAGCACGAAACGTAGTCATTCATGAAATTGCACAAATTGTGCATGCTAATTCTGGCATATCCTTCTAGTCCTCTTTGAACTAACTAGTTACTAGGTACCTTATACATAATATGCAAATACGCATATGTCAATTCTCGGTAATCAAGAGACGTTTCTGTGTTTCTCACTAAGCTGTCTATAATTAAATACAGGTTTATTCAAAATGTGGTTTAAAGTGAATTCTTTGGATATTTTAACGAATAAAATACTTTATTTCAGAAGTTCTTTGTAGATATTTAAAAGGAGCATGCACTTTTCGTTGATCGAATTAATTGGATTTGCATATACGATCTGCTTTAACACAAGTACCAAATTCCCATGAAACTCCATAAAATCAATGGAGCCGGCTTATCCTCCAAAAGGAGTCAGCCGCAGTAAAGTAAAGTAAGTAAGTAGTGAAACACAGAAGTGCATGCATATGAATCCATGATTTCATTAGGCGCTAGCATTCTTGGTGCTATTTTTCTTTTAATAGGTTAGTCATTATTATGCGAAATGTAGCATTAGCATGAAATTCTGATGCATCACAGCTGCAAACTAGGAGGTGATGAAGATTATCGAGTAAGGAAATCTAGCCAGTAGCGAACCAATTATACATCGATGCAAAATCTTCTTGAGACTAGTAGGCAAAGCGCTATTGTCAGTAAAGCTTTCTTGCACTTTTCACAATTTTCGCCTTTTAGGGTTTACCCTTTCATACCTACTATGAAGCTCCAAAAATATTGTTTCTTTATTGAAAGGTCCGCCCATTTATTCTCAAAATTCATATTATTTATTAATTGCTTGTATGTCAAATTTCATTAATGTATTTTTTAAATGTGTTAATTACTCAAACAGAAATGCAAAAATCTCCAGACATCACTAAACGCAACGATGGACGAACTGGAAAGCTCGAAAATGAAATTTGCGAAGTTTAGAGAGTTTTATCAGAAACTCCGTGAAGACCATTTGGCACTTCTTCGTTCGGTAAGTTATGGAAATTAATCGTACCTATTGATCAGTAATGTTTTAATGGTATTCTTTGTATTCTAGCTGGAATAAAAATAGCTTGTGTATATTTACACAAACATAACAACTGCTTAGTGCGCTATGTACATAAAACCGGCCTCTTATCAAAGAAGAAAACCTTGAGCATTTAGGACTAAACGTACATAAAAAAGGAAATAAATTTTGTGCAAAAACGTAGTTCACTGTTTTTACAAATCGCACTCGAAACAAGGCAAATTTTGAAGTGATTTTAAAAGTAGTAGACGAAAATGAGCTGTTTTAGGCAGAAGCAGTCAGTTGTATCATCTCATTCTGCAGGTATGCTATGCTTTGCGTCCGGGATCCGTGTTGATATCAAGCTCGCAGGCTTGATATGACGAATTGTTATCACCACCCGCGCCATAAGTGATGGTTAATTTTTTAAATAGACTATTTTTCATTTTCTATTCTCTCTCTGATTGTTTTGACAATAATTAAATAATATTTAGCCACAATAAATCACATATATGCAATAAATTAAATGAAATTTGTTTCAATTTTGTAAATTAATGGAAAAAATTCTATTTATTAACCAAGCAAGTTTTTTATTAAAAGCTAAAATATACGTGGATCTACAAATTAAAAGTAGGGTTTTTACGTCGTATTGTGTTAGACATATTTGTAAGTGGATAGTTCTGATGGCGACTGAGTCTAGAAACGTTATGATGCCATTCTCTTTCGAGGTATCTGCGATTATTTATTTGTGTGATGATTTCAAAAAAATTGTCGTTTATAGCACTTATTCGCCCTGATGTTCTTGACATCTATTTGCTTCAGATCACGTTAGGTTTAGTAGGTCGAATGCCTGTCTCCGTAAAACTCGGTTATACTACTTTTAGCGGAAACTGTTACTACTGTAAATGTTGGGCTTTTCGTATATAATTCCGTTGCGTAGAAAATATTTTATTTCGCATTCCAACAGCTGTGCATGGTGGCAGCTGTCCTTCTTCTGCACTAGATGTTTCACTGCCATTCTCCCGTTCAATTGCACAATTTCATTTGATAAACTACACACTGAATTTGAGATGTAGTGGCCAGAAGTTTTGAAAGACATAGGCATATTGTTTTAACAGGTTTTTATGCTTAGGTAGTATATTATCTTGATTTGATGCCATGTAATTCTTTTAGAAGGTACGCCTTGCTTAGGGCTTCACTATTTAACCAGTTGATCATTTCGTAGGAGGTGATGCGTGTTGCTACATGAACTTTGCCCTATTTGAATATGTTGTACATGTTTGTTTTTGTTATGCGAATAAGAAAGCCCATAGAATTAATAAGTGCTACTATGTGCGCAACACCTAATTCACATTTGCATGTACGTAACTCATGGAGCTTCAGTCTTTTGCTAATTTAACTTTTGTTTTATTAGTTTCGAGTCATAAAAAAATAATCAGATTGATTTTCTACGCATACATGGATGCATTAGTTTTCTTTTAGTTGGGATAATACATTGTTTTAATTGTGTAAATGTAACTTACAAATTAGTCTAGTATATACGATTGCTATCTTGCATAGAAGGAGAATGGTGGTTCTTGGAAGCATCTAAAAAACAACATCACCAACCCACCACATGCCTAGCGGTGAGTAATGCATCAATATCAACTTACCGTGGCTAGAAGCAGTTTAAATCATCATTGAATTGCTGATTATTACTCGCTCTTTGCAAAGCTACAACCCACGTACGCAAAACGCGGCATTGGAAAATATGAAGCTGGCACTCCGAAATCAAATTTCAAAAAAATATTACTTGCTCTGTAGCAATGGTTTTCTCTTATCATTCACGGTAGCATTGTTCACGTCTAAAGGTGGTTCGATAGGGAAGTTCCGAAACTGCAATAAATTAACCAAAACGAAGACGCCGTTCATTAATAAAAAGGTAAACTATCGATTAAAAATGTCCATTCTTTCATTATTTTGTTTTCTTTATTATTGCCATTTCAGAGTGCGGAAGCTGACACTGAATATCAGGATTACAAAGTAAAATGGCAGGCATCAGAAAGCCAAGTTCAGGTAACAAATGTTACTTTACTGTTTTGATTATTCTATATTCAATATTTTTTTAACTGTGTGGTAACTGCCAATGCGCTATTCATATTTTAGAAAAGGAAAGTTAGATTTAGAAGGATTTGTTTGAAATTTAATAAATATCAGTTCTGTTGTCATTTCTACCGTTACGATTTATCCGCTTGGTTTACTTTAATTTGGTTTTCCGCGTTTCCAAATTTTGCATCTACGGATATCTAAGAGTTTGGTCTAGCCTGTTCCCTACACGTCGACGGATCTATAGAAGAAAATACAACATCTTTTGTTATTTAACCGTCGAGGAATAGCAAAGGCAGATTAGAGTCCGTTGTGTACCTGATTGCGTTTCCAATCGCATTCTTGTAGGCGTTTCTGTGGAATCGTGTATATACGCATGATACCAATCGACAAATGAGCTAACTAGCTTGCCTGTTTATCATCTGCGAATGCATTAAGTTCTCATTCATAGAGACTATTTACCGTCTTGTTATGAAGATATACTAAGTGGCTATTCTCCTCCGTACTTTACGAATAAATATATTGGCTGAGCCGTATCAATAAAACCTATGAATTAAGAGTTATCACGCACATAGTTGATAAAAAGAGACAATTTTAAATTTACGTTTTTGAGAAAAAATGCAGACCTTGCAAAATATCATAGTCGTTGATGAGAATCTCCATACAAATCAGATGATTTGGCCTAAACGAGCAAACTGCATAACTGCTGAGGCAAAATATCTGGCATCTAAATACTTTAAAGTCGACCGGGAACGTTATGTATAGGTGTAGTAGGGCCAATTTACCAGTGTAGTCTAAATAATATGCTTTATTTAAGATAAAAAAATTCCGCTTGGTCATAACGAAGGTGAATTAGTGTTAGAAAATTAGTAGCACATTACGAAGTGTCGACAAAAATCGAGAGGTTTAAATAAATCCTACGACATTATATCAAGTTTTTTACAAATATTTATAAATCCCTTTCTTGCTATCGTGCTGCTTCTTGTTCAAAAGGAATAAATATATATTCTGCATTACATTTCAAAGTCCACCACTAATACTCGACTCCCCATAAACGAAGCCTGATTGTCCGGTGTACCGTTGTCTTACCTTATCACAGGAAAGAGGGCGAGGTTTGTTCATGCACACAATACACAGTTTAATTTAAATCAAGTTCGATAGCTTGAGATAAATACCAAACTCGTTGTATCTCTATTGATGCGCAACGGGATATCTACTATCAGTCACGCGTACTGACGCATTTCGAACTTCCATGCTCATCATCAGAGCACGATGGCAAACTGAGTAGCAAGTCAAACTGTTTATATATATATATATATATATATATATATATATATATATATATATATATATATGGCAAGAATAATTGCATACGCGGCTCTCGCCTCTAGTATTCTCGCATTCATTGTATTTGCCTGTAAATTTCGGCTACACATTTTCTTTAGAGTCATGCTTATAAATGTTTTGCAGCCTTCCCCATAAATGTAAAGTTATAAAATTCAATAATGTTTGATTGCGCGGGCAGCGATAAAAGTTATTTAAATCAATTTTGCGAGCTTGAGATAAAGGCCAATCCCATTGTATCTAATAAGTAGGAAAAAATAGCAAAATCACCGTCATTCACACGTGCTGTTGCGCTAAAATGCGATTGATGTTTATCTGAAGCTCGCAAACGTGTCGTAAATAATTTTCATCAGCAACTGGGCAATCAACGGCTGTTTAATTGTATATGCAGTTTACCTATTATATACGGAATTGACGGGATATTATTTTTTAATATTCATTAAATTCTATTTTGTAGATTTCGCAAACAAGGAAAAAATATAAAACAAAAATTTTTTAACTGGAAATATTGTTAATGCAGGTTTCTCTGCTTTTCAGAACACGAATTAAGACCAACACAGCACTTTAATATACACTGAGTTTCAAGCCGGTATCTTTCAGCGTAGACTTAACAAGCCATGTTTATTCTTCGCCAACTCTTAGGAAACAGAATATGCGACAGGAAGAAATTTAGCAGAAATCTAATTTTAAGTTGTTTTACAATCGTAAATAGGACACTAAACAAAAAGTCGATAATTTTGTAAAACGGGCCAATTATTCGTTTGCAGTTGTTGATGGACAAATCTATTGATATAGATGTTTAGCAAATTATGGCGACAACCCACAGGTATACTGTCATATATTCTTTTTATTGTTGACCGTCACTTGAAGCAAAGTCAATGACGAAACTAACTGATTCGTAACACATTGGTTTTGCGTGGCATACACCACTTAATTGCGTGAAGATGTCTTGCAGCCCATGTAAGCGGAAAAATCCCTCGTGAGGTAGTGCTCGAACTTATGTTTGATATTAGAGTGTGCAGTACGTTTTAAATAATTTTCGTCTTGAGAAAGCCAAATTGTGCCTTAATTAAGTACAGATTAAGTGGACAAGTCATAAGTTATATTTTTGTGCTGTTAATATCTGAGCATTGTAATAGTGTATTCATTATCAGATTTGTTCCTACAGGACTATCAGTGTATCCCAAGACTTACACGAGTAATATGCGAAACTCAGTTTTCGCATGTTTTTCGTGCACACTGGCTACATGACAATAGCATTCAGACTTGTGCCTCACTCACTATATATTTGGTAAAAAATTACCATCACATAATCGTGTTTTCCTTGCTCTTTTACAATCCTGGATTACAGTGCACTGTTGCTTTGTATGTCCGTGTTTGTCTAGTTACTTGGCTGCCATACGATCTTTGTACAATTTAGTAATGCGGTGAGTACAACCAAATCTGTACATCACCCGTCAATTTTCATCAATGTCCATGAAATAGTAGATCTAACATGTTAATTCTTACTCAACACGTCGTGGCTCCATTGAGGGCAGAGAATTAGAGAGCGACTATTTTTAGAGCCGATCTGACAATTGCTAGATTATCGAGAAGAAGTCAGAAGTTTCATCAGTGGAAGTCACATTGCACCAAATAAGATGTGAATGGAGGTTTCATAAATTACAGCTTTAAGTGCTGTTTATGTGGAACGGCAATAAGTCTTCTAAAGATACCCAAAAAAAAGATATTTAAAGATGATAGTTAATGCATAAACGCGGGCGGGGAATATCACAATGAGAACGGCATCGTGTTGGATCTTGGAGTAACCGTTGTCGACAAAATAAACCTGAGGCGGCAGTATATCACTATACTATTAGTGTGTGCAGGGCGCAGTACTGGATAAAATTGACGAGTTTACATGAAATTTATATTGTAAATGGAGTATAGGTTTTGTTCATGTTGTCTGTTATATCTTTCTTTTCCTAAAAGAACTAAATTTATATTTGGTGCACTTACTACTCTGTTACTACTCTCTGTGCTATTTAAAGCATAAAAACATGGGCAACATTAAATAATGACTGGGAACATCATGCATCGCCGCTGATAAGTAGTATTAGTCTGTGAATCCAAAGTTCGTCAGATTAATTCTCGACAGTTAATTATACATCTCTATTTAAAAGCGAATAAAGATATTCATGCAAGTACCTGCGTAAATCTAGGAGTAGATTTACAGTTTATTGTTCATTTTTAAACGGTGGTAATTAGTTTGTTGAGTCAAAATCTATAAAAGTTAATTGCTTTCAATTGACATGTCAAATTACACAAGTAAAAATTTTTATATAGCTCAGAAGGTTTCTGTGATTTGTTACGCTTCAATATTATATAGTTTGTTTTTAACTTTTTTTATAACTTACTATAATGTGTCTTAGATACTGGTAAGTTAAGAAGTAAAATTCGCCTTCTTTCAGTAATTGATGGGATGGCATTTTACGTAAACTATATTGCTAACTATTAACCTGCCAGCTTTGTGCTTGTCGTTAACAAAACAATATTTTGCCCTTAAAACCATTAAAGGCGCACTTACTGATTTATTATTTTAAGAACTTTTTGCTCGTTCTGCGCACATTACGTTCACAAATCATATAATTTAATTCAAGTACACCAAAAAGGCAATGATTTATTGTGTAAGTCCATATCACGCACTTGAGATACGAACTAATCAAATACTTTTACTAATCGCATTGTAATGTAATTCTGGCGCTTAATTCAGGAAATGACATGCTTCAGCCCTACTGGACTACCTTTCCAAGTAAAAGGAAAATTGAAAAGGTAAGCAAAAGCTGACCAAAAGAAAAGCCGGTCAAATTTAATATTGACTGTAAAGCGCGGCTCCCAAGGTGTAGACAAAAAGTTTTATTAAGCTGAACCAAACGCTTGAGAGCCTGACTCGTGGCAACATCAGTTTTAGCTACGTACGTTGATCAACAACTTACGCATGTAAATTTAAAAAAAATATTTGTGGTTGATATTATCGGTTTTCTTTAATTGATGGCTAAGGCAAATGCGCTATCTTGTGTAGCAAACGAAGTTTAGTTGCTTTAGCAGTGCGAGTTGAAACCACATCTACCAATTTCATTCTGATTTAGGCAAACAGAAAAAGCATGTTCTGGCATTGGGCCTATATTATAGGTAATGCAGAAAAAGGATTGGAAGCGAGATCCCAATTCGTCGGTCACCGACGTGACGTCGAGAGTGACCGACTGAAAGGGAACCCACATTAAAATACATGACAAGTATTTAGCTGGTTTGTGTGTGTTTAGAA
>JAQBSW010010633.1:0-23385 GCA_029291075.1 Eudiplozoon nipponicum | reverse complement strand
ATTCTATTATCGGTCTAATCCATATTATAAACATTTTTATAAATTTTATTTTCCAGAACATTCTTTGTTTAAATACTTGATTTTGAATTGTGCGCCATTTTCAGTTTTTCGAGTATCTCGCTCCTTGACTGGTCTTGTTAATTTTGGTCTGCTGCATTTTAACATTTTTCTCTAGTAAACGATTACATCATCATCAAATATATTACTCCATCAATTGCCTTTGTTCTAATATAATATAATAGTGAAGGAGACGTCTTGGAACAGGTATATTTGATTTCTTCTGTTATTCACATATATCTCTTTCCAGATTATTTATTCGGGAGATACCGCTTTCCTACTTTCGCATTCCGATTGCCTAACATTAAGTGTCGATTTAATTGTTATACCATATAGTCATGGAGACCGATATTAAATTTGAGGACACAAGTAGGTTAGTGCAGGACATTGCGGACTTGAACTTAGGAGACACAAATAGTAATATAAGCCTATCAGACTCTACTGTGAATTTTAGGACTTCAAGCGATCTGGCATCTATGGGGCTTTCAGACTCGAATAGGTTAGGGGCCTCAACAAAATTTGGCGACCGCGCCAGTCCAAGAATTTTAAGTCTACCACAGTACAAATCAGAAAAACATTCAAGTTGGGTAGGAGATGCCCAAATGATATTTAGTGCTTATAATATTGTAAATCCTATGGAGAAATTTGTTGCAGCATGGATGGCATTGCCTGAAAATTTCCGAAATGCTTTGGAAAATTTCAGAGACAGAACTGTGGAAGAAAAGCCGTACAATGCATTTGAGTTATTAATGGCTGAAATTCAACAGAGATATCAGCCTGGAAGATCAGCGCAAATGTGCGAATTATTACGCTTAGAAAAAATGGGGCGTCAACTACCGTCCGAATTTTATGAACGCCTTTGCACAAAAGCTTCCAGGTTGAATATATCTAGAGATGTAGTCAACTCCATTTTCACAGCTGAGCTACCAATTAGGCTTAGAACAACATTGGAAGTATTTGACACAATGAGCATAGATTGGCCAACTAAACTCAGAGGGTTAGACGGCGTGTATAAACAGCAGGAACCACAAGTACATGCTGTAATAGCAGATTCTGTCACGATGCAGCCAGTCAGGGCAGATACCGAAAACAACCTGACTATACAAGAAACCTTGCGTTTCTTATGTAGAGAAGTTGCTAGCTTACGTAGTGATATTGCACAACTTCAGAGTCAGGATAGGTACACTAGACGTCGAGGGAGTCACTCGCGTCAACGCTTCGAAGGGCCACGCGGATGGTGTAAGGCACATTGCGAATACGGACGCAGTGCGAAGTGCCAAGGTGAAAATTGTATATACCCGCGATTAGGTGGACCCAAATGGAAAGGAAGCACAAAACCGGTAGAGAGAAATCCATCACCGGGAAAAGGACAAAACCCCCGCTAGTAGGAGCCGTAGGGGGGTTCCATTGCAAAGGCTCCCAGATATGCCTTTAAAAGGCATACTCAAAGCAAAAGATGCGACTAGAGCAAATAGCACCGATATAGAAGGCAAGAGAGTCCGATTCTCACTAAGCGGAGATCTTGAAAACATTGCCGGATTGTCCAGCAACAAGTTCATTATTAAGGATGAATTATCTGGATTAGAATTTCTTATCGATACGGGTGCTGAGGTAAGCATAGTTAGGTCAGACGTGGTGGAAGCAGATTGCCCCACATTTGATTATCAACTATGGGCCGCTAACGGTAGTCCGATAGGAGTGAAAGGGATGAAAGAAATGTCGGTAACATTAGGCCAGAAATCTTCCTTCCGATGGAATTTTCTAGTAGCCGATGTCAAGGACCATATCATTGGCATGGATTTCTTGACACATTTCAAGCTGACATTAGACCCCAAAGCTAGGACTATCGCAGAAGGCGTAGGGATATCAACACATACTGAGTCTAACACGTCGGCAGTTAGAACAGTCCTCTTACCTCGTCCAACAGTCGCACATGACTTTGCCGATATAATCGAGAAGCACCTAGCAGTGTTTCAACCTTTCAGTGCCAAAAGGATAGGTTTGAAGACAGGAGTAGAACACCAGATAGAATTGGTGGCTCCGTTGCCTTGTTCACCGAAGGCTCAACCATTGGCACAACACAAGCAACAAGTTGCTTTGTCCGAATTTCACCAATTGCGCGAAGAGGGGATTTGTAGAAGGTCAAATTCCAATTTTGCTTCCCCAATAGTGGTAGTTCCCAAACCTGAACCGGGTCAATGGAGGGTTTGTGGGAATTATCGTCTATTAAACTCAGTGACGAAGGGTGATTCTTATCCTCTCCCTAACCAGAGTACTTTACTCCGAGATATAATGGGATATGAGGTTTATTCAACTTTAGATCTCCAGAAAGCGTACTATCAGGTACCAATGGAAGAAAGTTCGATACCACTCACCGCAGTCAGATTTCCAGGAGGGGGATCGCATGAATTTCTTCGAATGCCTTTTGGTTTGAAAAATGCCAGTCAGACATTCCAGCGTTTGGCTGAAGAAATCCTTCAGAATTGTCCATTTGCGAGGGTATATATAGACGACATAATAATTTTTAGTCGCTCACGAGACGAACATCGTACGCATTTGGAAACGGTTTTGACCAGGCTGGAACAATATGGATTAGTGGTCAAACCTAATAAGAGTAATATCGGTTGCTCTTCAGTTAAATACCTTGGTCATATACTTTCCAAAGACGGAATTAAACCTTTGGAAGATAAGATCCAAGCTATAAAGGACGTAACGGAACCCCGAACCGTACGCCAGTTGCGAAGGTTCTTGGGCATGATCAGCTATTATCGTCGATTCATTCCAGGTCTAGCCGGAATTCTTGGATCGTTAACACGCCATCTCACTCGTGAAAAGAGCACGATCAAGAAGTCTTGGCCTATAAACTTGAGTCCAGAAGACCGAGAAAATTTCCAAAAGGCCAAGGATATGTTAAGTGACGTAACCACATTAGCACCTGTAGATTGGGAAAAACCTTTCGAACTAATCACAGATGCCTCAGATGTTGCATTAGGGGCAGTGCTACAGCAAAGAGATCAGGACGTAGTAAGACCGATTGGGTTTTATAGCCGTAAGCTTAATGATCGAGAAAAACGTTATGATACGTTTGGCAAAGAGCTTCTAGCAGTGTATGCCGCAGTGCTACACTTCGAGCATTACTTAGACGGACATAAGTTTAAGTTATTGACCGATCATAAGCCATTGATCAGCATACTTGGTAAAACAGCTAGGCTTAATTACTCTCGTAGAGTAAATTCCCAAATAACACGGTTAGCAGAGTTCGATTTCACTGTGTCTCATATTGCTGGTAAGGAGAATGTGGTAGCAGATGCACTTAGCCGACCGAATGAAGCTGATGTCGAGCTGATATTTCAAGGTCCTTTGAAAAGTTTAGATGATTCAATGCATGATTTCGTTAGTCAAATCGAGGAAGCGCAAGGATCGGATCCCTTTACATTAGTATTGTCCAAAAGACCAGGATATGTTCGTAAGCTCATAAGTGGCAAGTGGTTGTTATGCGAAACATCTAGAAGTCAACCACGACCATATGTGCCATTGGAGTTACGGGCCAAGATTATCCAAGTGTTACATGACATGGGTCATCCATCCATTAAAGCCACCATTCGATTGATCAACGACAGATACGTATGGCCGCACATGTCTAAAGACATACGGGTATGGGTAAGAGCCTGTGCCAAGTGTCAAACGTGTAAGGTGTGGAGACATACCAGAACCGAGATAAAGAATATTGGGATACCAATTGGACGGTTCAGACACGTACACATAGACATTGTCGAAATGCCTGAAGTTAATGGGAACAAATACTTGCTGACCATGGTAGATAGATTTAGTCGTCAATTTGAAGTGGCGATTTTAAAAGACATGACAGCGCAAGAAGTCTTGTTCGCGTTTCTACATAATTGGATATCGCGTTATGGTGTTCCGGAAAAGGTCACTAGTGATCGCGGTAGTCAATTTATGTCCGAGCTTTTCGTAAGATCCCTCAACATCATGGGAACCACTGTAATACATACTAGCGCGTATAACCCACGAGCGAATGGGATGGTAGAAAGGCTACATCGTGAACTGAAAGCTGCATTAAGGTGTACTAGTGGAACAAGCTGGATACACGATCTTCCTATAGTACTACTCGCCATGCGCAACAGATATAGGGCACAATTAGGTACTTCCATAGCAGAACTGGTTTATGGAGAACCATTAAGGTTGCCTGGAGATCTTCTAATAGAAACTCCAAGTAGTCTTGATTGGGCTTCTAGTTATGTAGATTGGTTCGTAGGAGCACTTAGAGATAAGATGTGTCGTTTAGCTCCGACCAAGACTAGAAAAGCAAAAACCAAATGCTATGTGTCCTCTGATCTAAAATCGGCTTCGCATGTGTATATAACTAATGAAAATAGGAAGAACTGCCTAACACCATTTTATAAAGGACCATACAAGGTCAAGAGGATGACTGATAAGAATGTCATCATAGAAATAAATGGCATTGAGGATTGTGTTACGTTGGATCGTTGCATTCCCCAGTTTATCTGGATCGACAGTATCACTGAATTAACAGATGCGTCTAATGACCGTTCTATGGGCGAATCTGATGTGTGCAATCCCACCATACAGGCACATAATGAAATGCAGAACTCTGAAGACGCGTTGTCTAATATAGCAAAATCTTATTCTACTAATTCACAGCATGAAAATTATTTGTCGATACCAGATGATTTTGAAGAACCAGTAATAACTGTACCGGGCGAGACGACGACTTGAGGGGCGCCATTATGCACAACTCGTTCTGGAAGAGTGCCACATCAGCCGAAGAACTATGATTACGTCTATTATAAGCCGTCATTTTTGAGAAAGGTGTATGGAGGAAGTTAAATCCTCCGCCTTATGTAAAATAACATTGACTGATGAATTTAAACCACCATGGCTGATTGTAACGAATTTTATTTAAAAAGAATTTTTTCTTTTTATTTTCCAGAACATTCTTTGTTTAAATACTTGATTTTGAATTGTGCGCCATTTTCAGGTTTTCGAGTGTCTCGCTCCTTGACTTGTCTTGTTAATTTTGGTCTGCTGCATTTTAACATTTTTCTCTAGTAAACGAATACATTTCATCAAATATATTACTCCATCAATTGCTTTTGTTCTAATATAATACAAAGCTGAGAAGAATCATTCTGGAACAGGTAAATTTGATTCATTCTGTTGTTCACGTATATCTCTTTCCGGATTATTTATTCGAGAGTAATATGGTCCAACTTTTGCAGTCCAATTGCCTAACATTAAGTGTCGATTTGATTGTTATACGATATAGATATGGAGACCGATATTAAATTTGAGGACACAAGTAGGTTAGTGCAGGACATTGCGGACTTGAACCTTGGACATACAAACGTTAATATAAGCTTATCAGACTCTACTGTGAATTTTAGGACTTCAAGCAATCTGGCATCTATGGTTAGGGCCTCAATAAAATTTGGCGACCGCGCCAGTCCAAGAATTTTAAGTGTACCACAGTACAAATCAGAAAAACATTCAAGTTGGATAGGAGATGCCCAAATGGTATTTAGTGCTTATAATATCGTAAACCCTATGGAGAAATTTGTTGCGAGCATGGATGGCATTGCCTGAAAATTTCCGAAATGCTTTGGAAAATTTCAGAGACAGAACTGTGGAAGAAAAGCCGTACAATGCTTTTGAGTTATTAATGGCTGAAATTCAACAGAGATATCAGCCTGGAAGATCAACGCAAATGTGCGAATTATTACGCTTAAAAAATGGGGCGTCAATTACCGTCCGAATTTTATGAACGCCTTTGCACAAAAGCTTCCAGGTTGAATATATCTAGAGATGTGGTCAACACCATTTTCACAGCTGAGCTACCAATTAGGCTTAGAACAACATTGGAAGTATTTGACACAATGAGCATAGATTGGCCAACAAAACTCAGAGGGTTAGACGGCGTGTATAAACAGCAAGAACCACAAGTACATGCTGTAATAGCAGATTCTGTCACGATGCAGCCAGTCAAAGCAGATACCGAAAACAACCTGACTATACAAGAAACCTTGCGTTTCTTATGTAGAGAAGTTTCTAGCTTGCGTAGTGATATTGCACAACTTCAGAGTCAGGATAAGTATAATAGACGTCGAGGGAGTCACTCGCGTCAACGCTTCGAAGGGTCACGCGGATGGGGTAAGGCACATTGCGAATACGGACGCAGTGCGGAGTGCCAAGGTGAAAATTTTATATACCTGCGATTAGGTGGACCCAGATGGAAAGGAAGCACAAAACCGGTAGAGAGAAATCCATCACCGGGAAAAAAACAAAACCCCTGCTAGTAGGAGCCGTAGGGGGGGTTCCATTGCAAAGGCTCCCAGATATGCCTTTAAAAGGCATACTCAAAGCAAAAGATGCGACTAGAGCAAATAGCACCGATATAGAAGGCAAGAGAGTCCGATTCTCACTTAGCGGAGATCTGGAAAACATTGCCAGATTGTCCATCAACAAGTTCATTATTAAGGATGAATTATCTGGATTAGAATTTCTTATCCATACGGGTGCTGAGGTAAGCATAGTTAGGTCAGACGTGCTGGAAGCAGTTTGTCCCCCATTTGATTATCAACTATGGGCCGCTAACGGTAGTCCGATAGGAGTAAAAGGGATGAAAGAAATGTCTGTAACGTTAGACCAGAAATCGTCATTCCGATGGAATTTGCTAGTAGCCGATATCAAAGACCATATAATTGGCATGGATTTCCTGACATATTTCAAGCTGACATTAGACACCAAAGCTAGGACTATCGCAGAAGGTGTAGGGATATCAACACCTACTGAGTTTAACACTTCGGCAGTTAGAACAGTCCTCTTACCTCGACCAACAGTCGCACATGACCTTGCCGATATAATCGAGAAGCACCTAGCAGTGTTTCAACCTTTCAGTGCCAAAAGGATAGGTTTGAAGACAGGAGTAGAACACCTTACTTTACTTTTTACTTTACTGCGGCTGACTCCTTTTGGAGGATAAGCCGGATCCATGACATTTCATGGAGTTTCTTGGGAATTTGATACAAGTGGTGTCCCCTAACCATTCGGCTTTTTGATCGAGGACGCACCTCTAGCCTTTGCACATCCAAGCGCAGTCTGCAAGGCAGCAGTAAGTTGCATGGTTGCCGGTGGCTGTTGAGAACTCATTCGCCATTCGGAAGTACGGGGTACTGTCCAGGAGTCCATGTAATCCTGTGGCTGTTGAACCCTTCTGTGGCGGGGAACACACGCCGAGTCATGGTGCCGTCGTCGGGCTCATGTGGTATTTTATAGGAGATCCGATTGCCGGTCGGAAATCCACCACGCCCTGGTTGACATCGTCGTACCACGTAGAACACCAGATAGAATTGGTGGCTCCGTTGCCTTGTTCACCGAAGGCTCAACCATTGGCATAACACAAGCAACAGTTTGCTTTGTCTGAATTTCACCAATTGCGCGAAGAGGGGATTTGTAGAAGATCAAATTCCAATTTTGCTTCCTCAATAGTGGTAGTTCCCAAACCTGAACCGGGTCAATGGAGGGTTTGTGGAAATTATCGTCCATTAAACTCAGTGACGAAGGGTGATTCTTATCCTCTCCCTAACCAGAGTACCTTATTTCGAGATATAATGGGATATGAGGTTTATTCAACTTTAGATTACCAGAAAGCGTACTATCAGGCACCCATGGAGGAAAGTTCGATACCACTCACCGCAGTCAGATTTCCAGGAGGGGGATCGCATGAATTTCTTCGAATGCCTTTTGGTTTGAAAAATGCCAGTCAGACATTCCAGCGTTTGGCTGAAGAAATACTTCAGAATTGTCCATTTGCGAGGGTATATATAGACGACATAATAATTTTTATTCGCTCCCGAAATGAACATCATACGCATTTGGAAACGGATTTGACCAGGCTGGAACAATATGGATTAGTGGTCAAACCTAATAAGCGTAATATTAGTTGCTCTTCAGTTAAATACCTTGGTCATATTCTTTCCAAAGACGGAATCAAACCTTTGGAAGATAAGATCCAAGCTATAAAGGACGTAACGGAACCCCGAACTGTACGCCAGTTGCGAAGGTTCTTGGGTATGATCAGCTATTATCGTCGATTCATTCCAGGTCTAGCCCGAATTCTTGGATCGTTAACAAGCCATCTCACTCGTGAAAAGAGCACGATCAAGAAGTCTTGGCCTATCAACTTGAATCAAGAAGACCGAGAAAATTTCCAAAAGGCCAAGGATATGTTAAGTGATGTAACCACATTAGCACCTGTAGATTGGGAAAAACCTTTCGAACTAATCACAGATGCCTCAGATGTTGCATTAGGGGCAGTGCTACAGTAAAGAGATCAGGACATAGTAAGACCGATTGGGTTTTATAGCCGTAAGCTTAATGATCGAAAAAAACGTTATGATACGTTTGGCAAAGAGCTTCTAGCAGTGTATGCCGCAGTGCTACACTTTGAGCATTATTTAGACGGGCACAAGTTTAAGTTATTGACCGATCATAAGCCATTGATCAGCATACTTGGTAAAAGAGCTAGGCTTAATTACTCTCGTAGAGTAAATTCCCAAATAACACGGTTAGCAGAGTTCGATTTCACTGTGTCTCATATTGCTGGTAAGGAGAATGTGGTAGCAGATGCACATAGCCGACCGAATGAAGCTGATGTCGAGCTTATATTTCAAGGTCCTTTGAAAAGTTTAGATGATTCAATGCATGATTTCGTCATTTAGATCGAGGAAGCGCAAGGATCGGATCCCTTTACATTAGTATTGTCCAAAAGGCCAGGATATGTTCGTAAGCTCATAAGTGGCAAGTGGTTATTATGCGAAACATCTAAAAGTCAACCACGACCATATGTGCCGTTGGAGTTACGGGCCAAGATTATCCAAGTGTTACATGACATGAGGCATCCATCCATTAAAGCCACCATCCGATTGATCAACGACAGATACGTATGGCCGCACATGTCTAAAGACATAAGGAAATGGGTAAGAGCCTGTGCCAAGTGTCAAACGTGTAAGGTGTGGAGACATACCAGAACCGAGATAAAGAATATTGGGATACCAATTGGACGGTTCAGACACGTACATATAGACATTGTCGAGATGCCCGAGGTAAATGGTAACAAATATTTGCTGACTATGGTAGATAGATTTAGTCGTCAATTCGAAGTGGCGATTTTAAAAGACATGACAGCGCAAGAAGTCTTGTTCGCGTTTCTACATAATTAGATATCGCGTTATGGTGTTCCGGAAAAGGTCACTAGTGATCGCGGTAGTCAATTTATGTCAGAGCTTTTCGTAAGATCCCTCAACATCATGGGAACCACTATAATACATACTAGCGCGTATAACCCACGAACGAATGAGATGGTAGAAAGGCTACATCGTGGACTGATAGCTGCATTAAGGTATACTAGTGGAACAAGCTGGATACACGATCTTCCTATAGTACTACTCGCCATGCGCAACAGATATAGAGCACAATTAGGTACTTCCATAGCAGAACTTGTTTATGGAGAACCACTAAGGTTGCCTAGAGATCTTCTGATAGAAACTCCAAGTAGTCTTGATTGGGCTTCTAGTTATGTAGATTGGTTCGTAGGAACAATTAGAGATAAGATGTGTCGTTTAGCTCTGACCAAGACTAGAAAAGCTAAAACCAAATGCTATGTGTCCTCTGATATAAAATCAGCTTCGCATGGTTATATAACTAATAAAAATAGGAAGAACTGCCTGACAACATTTTATAAAGGACCATACAAGGTCAAGAGGATGGCTGACAAGAATGTCATCATAGAAATAAATGGGATTGAGGATTGTGTTACGTTGGATTGTTGCATTCCCCAGTTTATCTGGATAGATGGTATGGCTGAATTAACAGATGCGTTGAATGACCGTCGTTCTATGGGCGAATCTGATGTGTGCAATCCCACCATACAGGCACATAATGAAATGCAGAGCTCAGAAGACGCGTTGTCTGATATAGCAAAATCTTATTCTACCAGTTCACAGCATGAAAACTGTTTGACAATAGCAGATGATATGGAAGAACCAGTGAAAGCTGTACCGGGCGAGATGACGACTTCAGGGGCGCCATTATGCACAACTCGTTCTGGAAGAGTGCCACGTCAGCCGAAGAATCATGATTACATCTATTACTAGCCGTCTTTTTTTGAGAAAGTGGTGAGTGTGGAGGAAGATAAATCCTCCGCCAAATGTAAAATAATGCTAACTGATATATTTAAACCACCATGGCTGATTGTAACGAATTTTATTTAAAAAGAATTTTTTCTTTTCATTTTCCAGAACATTCTTTTTTTAAATACTTGATTTTGAATTGTGCGCCATTTTCCGTTTTTCGAGTGTCTCGCTCATTGACTGGTCTTGTAATTCTGGTTTGCTGCATTTTAACATTTTTCTCTTGTAAACGAATACACTTCATCAAATATATTTCTCCATCAATTGCTTTTGTTCTAATATAAAACAAGGCTGAGAAGAATCGTTCTGGAACAGGTAAATTTGATTCATTCTGTTGTTCACGTATATCTCTTTCCAGATTATTTATTCGAGAGTAATAAGGTCCAACTTTTTCAGTCCGATTGCCTAACATTAAGTGTCGATTTGATTGTTATACCATATAGATATGGAGACCGATATTAAATTTGAGGACACAAGTAGGTTAGTGCAGGACATTGCGGACTTGAACCATGGAGGTACAAAAGTTAATATAAGCCTATCAGACTCTACTGTGAATTTTAGGACTTCAAGCGGTCTAGTATCTATGGGGCTTTCAGACTCGAATAGGTTAGGGGCCTCAACATATTTCTTCATTATAAAACTGATTTTTAATTGGAATCTCAATTATTTAATACATTTGTTATTATTCTGAAGCTGAAAATTTTTGCATTTAAAAAAAGTTGTGTTGAGTTTAATTCAAATTGAAATATTACACATATAACCAAACATTGATTGCACGAGTAGTGATACTTAAACAGGTGTTTGCACTATTTGGCTTAATTGACAAATACACCTATTAACATTGTTATTGTGTGAGATTTTTCCATTATTTATAAATTTACGCTTATTAGTTGAATATAATTATTACACAATAAGCACGTATCTAGTAAAGGTGTCTATGCTTTACATGGTTATCAGGTAAATATTATTTAATCAAATGGAGCATTTATCATTCTTACAATATGATAAAATAATTACATTCAAATTGAAGTGACAAAAGTTCAAAATGTATCCAATATAAACGTAAATGTAAATGGCTGGCTATTGTAAAGCAAGTCTACATAAAGCTTTAAGTATTGAAAGTTATTAAGGATTCTTTGGTTTTTATCATCAATTTGTCAAAGTGTTTGTGAAAATGGGCATTTTCGTTTGTGTGGTAGGCCAAGTCCCACTAACCTAAATAAAAATGCAAAATTTGATAACTCAACATATAAAAATTTATTCACAAATTTTGTTTGCACTGGTTACTTTTAGAAAGGTTATGTGTACAAAAGTTTTTAATTTTTGTTTGGAATTTATTACCTTGCGAGTGCTCTCACTTTGCTTCCTCTATATACGCGGATTTGTAATCTGAGAGTTACTCTTTAGATAATGAGATAAGAGCTTGATCAAAATTTGGCGATTATGCTAATTGCAAAGGCAGCACTAAATTCAGAATTCGAATAAGAATTGTATACTTGGAATAACACCTCTTTAAATATATATAAAGCAATCATAAATATTATCTGAATTGCTAAACATCAGCAAGAAATCAGAAAATAAATGAGCAGTTTAAAAAAAAATAGAGCAGCAAACATAATTGGCAATATTAACTTTTTTGTTACAGTTCATTATTACACAAAAAAATAATAAATTTTGGCTCATGGCAAAAATTATATAATTTCGCCAGCTGATTCAACACACAAAATATATATTACGGATAAATAGTTTCATTCAAACAGTAATTTATTGTACTAAATTTCTTAACGTTACAAACTCAGAAATACTACATATTAAAAATTTAGACGAAATACCTACAGGCCAGATAATTCTATTAAATTATTTGAAGGTGCACATAAGTTGTGTGCAATAAAGAGAATTGCAGAGCAACTTCACAAATTTATCTCGGCAATTTTGATTTAAACAACTTATCCTTTCTGAGCATAGTTTTTTCAGTATTAACTAAGTGTTGTGTAGTTTGAAAAGGCAATTCATCCAGCTGACCGGTTTCGTCTTTATTGGGAAAACATCACGCACTGTCTATAATTTGCTACAGACTACACAATTTTCAGTTAAATACTAACTTTTATCGCGCGGCTCCGCGTTACAACCCCATGAGTCTCATTTTCGACAGATCCGATTCACCTTAGGGTCATATGTACTAATTCTGGTTTTAGACAATATTTCTCCTAACTGTGGTTTTAGAAACAATCCCTGTTAGTTTCAAGCAGTTTTAATTGAGACTTCTGGAGCTGCAATTCTATTCGTAATTGATGGTGTTTTGTTTAAAAACAACAGACACCCACGCGTAACACGCCGGTAGCATGCAGTGAATGACCGTGTCTAAGCTGCCAAAATCAGGATTAATATTTGTGTGCTCTTAATCCATAATCCGTGACTAATAGCGATACTGCTAAGGCACTGTGGATTTATTTAATGTGATTTGTGACTTACTGCCTATGTACCTAAATATTAACATTGTGTTAACAATATTTTATTTTTTTACCGTCTAGAGCACGGTCAATTTTGACTAACATTGAATTTTAATTTTCTTTGTAACATTGTTCATAATACACGTATGATACTTCGACTTAGCCTTCTCCCATCACAACACTGAAGAATAAAGTGAGACTGATTATAAGCAGCACACAGACCCGATTTCTTTCGACGTCAGCTACCAGGCATATGTTGGAATATCATAGCATCAGTAAATAAACCGCTACCTCACTAAAAACACCTCCTACAAACTAATGTTTCTTGGTTGGTCTTTCATCCCTTTAACTCTAAAATTCTAACGAACTATCAACAATTCGTGAAGATTTCCCAATAAGGACGAAACTGGTGTACTGGATGAATTTCCTTTTCGAAACTATACATTACTTAGTTTATACTGGCAGATGTATATACATAATGTGTCAGATATTTATATCTAGATAGCAACGTTGATTAAAACTAATTTTATCACCACCCGAGCAACCAATGTCCGTTTAATTTTATCTCGGCAATTTTGCAGTTGCCAACAAAATTCAAGAGAAATTTGTCTTGTTTGCAAATTTTATTCTGAGCAATGCACCGTTAAGCTCATTTCTTCTTCCCGAAAGGTTGTGACTATACCGCCAGCCAGACTATAGGCTAACTATATAGTTTAAATACATTAAATTGAGAGTAGTCAAAGAACTGCAGAGTAAAGGTAATGGTGAATTGTCAATGTAAATAATAATGCTATATCCCGTTAAAACAAACACGTACCTAATACAGACATGTAGGAAAATTTATGAATTTATTTTCATCAAGCAAGACATTTTTTTGACAAGAAACGATGTTTAGAAACATAAAGAGTGGAATAGTCTCGAATTGATTGTCGAAATTCGTAGTCCAATCGCAGGGGTTTGCACTTTCGAATAATTTTAATGAGATGTCTTCGTTATGAAGGCTCTAATTTAAGCCAATTAATGGTAAATGTAAGTCATCAAGAATCAAGATCAGAAGTTTTTATTTGAGAAGGATACACAAAGAAATTCTTCAGGTATGTATTAGGTTTTGCGAACCTAGTAACAAATTAGTTCAGTTGTGACCAGAAGGATAAACCAAAGGCAGCATGAACGGAAAGTATAATCTCATGCACATTCGTTTCGTGCTTACTGGGTTCATGCTGTCTTTGGTTTATCCTTCTGATCACAACTGAAATAATTTGTTACTAGGTTCGCAAAACCTAATACATACTTGAATATATATATTAGTTCTTCGCAACAAACAGTATTTAAATTCTTCAGGTGATGAGATTTTCCTTATCATGGACCTTGAGGATTTTGTTGGGCATCGAGTTTAAAATTTTATTATTCTAGACGAAATGAATGTTCTAAATTTATGTATGGACATGGAGGCAGAACTGAGTATAATCGGCTCAGAATTTATGAGAATAATATGGAAAAATAAATTGATCAACTATGTGTTGTCATCGGTGATCCTTTAAATAAAAGAGATTGATGAAGCGATTCTGCAAGTAATAATTTCCCAGAAATTCCTCTTATTATTTCTACATAACCAGGTCTCATATTATGGTGTACCGGTTGGAATCACGAATAATCGTAGCAGCCAATTAATGTACGAGCTCTACACCCGATCTTTGAATGAAATAGCAATTGAGGTGCAGCAAATTTGTGTTAAATCCAAGATATAACAATGTGGTGAAAATGCTGCATCCTGGAAAAAAATCTCTGTTAAGATATAATTATATATATAGATTGCTGCATGATCTATTGTATTTTTTTAATTTAAGGTAGCGTATTCGGTATCTGTTACAGCTAGTACATTATATATCATTGCTTGTATATGGATAGCATTTAAAAAGATTAAACCAAGCCTAGTGGAGACGTCCAATAGAAACGCCTGCTCTAGAACAGTGGTCAGGATGCATACAAGCTCTGATTACGTCTATACATGTATGCGAAGTAAGATTTGATAACATTTAAATTTTTTAAATTTGGATATATTAAGATTCTTCGGATTTGTTAAACAATAATTCTATGCAAAAAAATGTGCAATGTTCTTTAAAATTTCTTTTGTTTATCTGAAGTTGCTTCAAGTGTTGGTTATTCATGTAACTGACGTTTCTAGTTTCGCTTTCGGATGTGCCGTGTTAAGATTGATTATGATTCCACAATATTTTTATCACAACATGGATTTGCATATATTCGATAAAGTGCTTACATTTTGGGATAAATGTTCCATACGAAATTTATATTACGGAAATAATCTTAGATCTGGACTGCGGTTCTTCTTGATAAAGATTTCCGTGTCTTCATGGTACACTACCGAATTCATATGAGATAGAAAACAGCTAACCAGATAATTAAAATAAAATTTTAGTATTTTTATTTTGTTACACGAAGCTCCGCGTTAAACCCAACGCCGTTCAATTTACAAATATGGTGCTCTTTAAGGTCAAATAATCTAACTCTGTTTTTACACAATATTTCTCTTAACTGTGATTTTAGAAACAATCTCTGTTAGTTTCAAGCAGTTTTAATTGAGATTCCTTGAACTGCAATTTTAATTGTAATTAATAGGGTTTTGTTTATTAAATATACACACCCGCGCGCAATACGCAGGGAACATGCGGTGGATTATAGTGCCATAGTGGAATTACTTTCTTCGTTGGATTATTCGCAGTTTATACAAGTGATTTACTGTTCGCATCTAATTATACCTATCCGAATTTCAGAGTACAATGGATTATTATAATTAAATGTGTTAAAACCATAGCAAACAGTGGATTAATTATTTGTGAAGTTTTTCATTGAAGTTTTTACACGATTTTAGTCTATTCATCATCAGTGCCAACTTTTACTAGTGACTTTATTTATATCATCATATATTTTCAATCGGTTACATGTATTCATCACAATTCAGACATTTGTGAAAGAATAATTGCTTGTGTATAAGACATTCAACTTTGTTAACAGTATTTCGTTTTGTTGCCATCTAGAGCACGGTCAATTTGGACTAATTATGAATTTCCTGCCGGATACTAGGGCATTCGAATTAGCCTTCTCACATCACCCATCGGGAAAAGGCCGGGGATTGATCATAAGCACGGATCTCCACAGCCGCTACCAGATATATGTAGGGAGGTAGCAACCCCGCAAAAGAACCCGCAACATTAATGGTGCCCCGTTTCGTCGAACTCACAACCAGTAAAGAATGAATCAGCATCTAGTTTTTGAGAACTTCAAGCACTTGGAATGAATGCCAAGAAGGAAAGTAAATTCTAAAACACATATCACAGAAAAACGCCCTCTCGAGATCACATTGCTCGAAGAAAGCCGCACGATGACGGGTGAGGAAAATGTTACACTGCCATCTATTCTCGACAATACTCACACACATAAGATCACGTCCAGTTCAGGAAATGCAGGAAGCCCGGTGGTGAGCCCAGCAACAGGCCGCACCAACACATGGACACAGTACAAAATATGCCAATTCAATCCAGACTACCTTGACGAGTGGGTCGACGATGTTACTTTATTGGCCAAGGTGTCCAATATAACAGACGAGGGCTCAATATTTTTGAGGGTTTTGGAGACAATCCCAATGTCTTTCAGACGCGGACTTAAAGATATTCTACATCAATACACTGAGGGAACTTGTGCGCAGCCATGGCAGAGCCTGCAACGCGCCGTCAAGCAGCGCTTGACACCAGATCAAGAAGACAGGCTTACAGAATTAATGAGCCAGATGTCCCTAGGTAGCCGCACGCCTTCTGAACTATTTAGGGAGATGTAGCAGAAAGCCTTGGAATTCAACCTGCCCAAGGAAATATTAATGCGACTTTTCATACAGAAGCTCCCGCCGGCACTCCAAGAGATGGCCACGTTCATGCGCAAATCCGTCGAAGTACAAGACGACGTTCTGCCGGCACATCTAGACAAGTGGTGGAAGAAACACCACTACAGCTCACCTGCCCCAGAGAAAGGCCACATCACCTCGCAGACTGTCCGAAACACAATCCACCACATTATCAACCGGAACAAATATAACGAATGAACGCCTCATCAGCTTGCTCTAGAACCTCACAGTCAGGCTAAATTTGGCCTCAGTCGATGCCGTCCATAATAGACGCGACCTGAGCAGGCGTGACCAGCGTCGACTCACCGTCCCGGAATAGCGCACCAGGAGGTCGACGTCGAGAGGCAGGGCCACAGTTCCACAGTTACCAGTGGAGTGATGTCCGAATCACCGCAGCTATGGCCACTCCACACGTTATTGCCTCAGAAACGGCTGCACATTCCCGCGCACAGACGCGACGTTCAAGTAAGCGCAGTCACCCTCAACAACTCAGGAAGATCCGCCCTTGGAATATTCGGAAAACTGCTGGGGTCAGCCTCCTCTGCGGCAGTAGAGGCTGAGCACCCCAAGATCGTTGGCCGCTCCACGTCTGATGGCTCGAAGCACGTTGCTTTCGCGGTAGAGCGCAATCAAACTATTTTATTTACAGCGACGGCTCCAGTCAAGTCATGCTTCAAACGCCCAAATGCCAGCAACCAGTCTAGTCGTCAGTTGCCACTATCAACATCTTTTTTCATCTGTGACGCAACCTCTGGCTAATTATTTCTCATAGACACTGGATCAGATGTAAGCTTACTACGCTACAATTATTTCGAATTTGCCCACCCAGTCGACACCAGCAATCTGACCTGCGCCAATGGCTCCAGTATAGCGACGTTTGGGGTACGAGTACCCACAATCTCGTTCTCCAACTCAAAAAGATGTTTCAAGTATCCTTTCATTATAGCCAATACGACAAGAAACATCATTGAATGTGACTTTCTCAAACACTTTGACCTTACCATTCGTCCAAGAACACGAGAGATACGCACTGCAGACAATCAGTTGCTTACATCAGCGCTAAAATATACGACTCGCATTGAAGCAGTCTCATCCATACAGCTTATTCCTTCAGTTCCTCAAGTACCACAACTGGATGAGGTTCTGAAACGTCATGAAGAAATTTTCAAACCTATTTCCTTCATGCCCGACCTCAAGAGGAAGCGTGCCATCACAGCCCACCGTATCATCCTGTCGAAAACACTTCCTCATCCTCCACGAGCACGTCCATTGGCACCACACAAACATAAGGCCGCCGAGCAAGAATTCGCCATGCTACGTCAACAAGGCATCTGTGTACGACCCAGCTCACCTTATGCGTCGCCTGTGGTAGTAGTACCAAAGAGTGAACCAGCAACATTCAGGGTGTGTGGGAATTATCGTATTCTCAATTCATGCACACAGTCGGATTCTTACATCCTGCCAAATCCAGCTGACCTACTCAGATCTGCTATTGGTCATGCTGTGTATTCAAAACTTGACCTAGTGAAAGCCTACTATCAAGTACCGATGGACAAAGATTACGTATCATATACTGCACTCAGATTCACTGGAGGTGGCACTCAAGAATATCACTATATACCTTTCGGTCTCAAGAATGCCTCGCAAACCTTCCAACGCTTTATGGACGAAATACTAGATGGTCTACCATTTGTAATTCCATATTTAGACGACATTCTGGTATTGTCCAACTCAATGTCCGAACATATACAGCATATTGATATTCTACTCACACGTCTAGCAGACTATGGCCTCAGACTTCATGCCAACAAATGCGTCTTTGCACAGCAATCAATTGAATTCCTCGGTCATCAAATTTCCGAAAAAGGCATGACACCTATATCTGCTAAGGTTCGTGCTATTCAAGATCTACAGCCTCCAACCACCGTTCGAGCATTACGACGATTCTTGGGCAAGATGAACTACTATTCTCGATTCGTACCCTGCCTTGCCAAGATTCTGGCACCTCTTCACAAATATCTCGTGCCAGAAAGCCGTTTTGTCAAGAAATCACAACTGATTCAGCTCAACGTGGACGACATGCAGGCTTACGAGGATGCCAAAAGGGCCTTATGAAAAGCGACCATGCTACATTCTCCTGATTGGTCTCAACCTTTTGAATTGATCACTGACGCATCCGACGTTGCCATAGGCGCAGTATTGCAACAGTCCATCAATGGCATACACCAACCTATCGCCTTCTATTCGCAAAAACTACAACCTCGCGAGACGCGATATGATAAATTAGGAAAAGAGTTACTCGCAATCTACCGGTCGATCCTACACTCCCACACCTATCTGGATGGCCGAAAGTTCAAGGTCTACACCAATCACCTTCCTTTACTCCCGATGCTCAGAGGAAGGAAAGAGTATTTGTATTCACGACGTGTCAGCTCAAAAACTTACACGAAAACACGAGTATGAATATGAAGTCACTCATGTCAAAGGATCAGAAAACGTGGTTGCAGACTCCCTAAGCCGTCCTGCAGAACTCTGTGCTTCTATCCTGTGTCCTTCACCTATAAGCACTCAGGAATTGCAAGCTGCTCAGCAAGACGATCCATCACTTCGGACATTTGATGTCAATCGCCTGAAACCATTTGATAATGATGAAACTCTGCTACAGTGTGAAATAACTGGCGTGGGCTCTCGGCCGTTTATACCTGAAAAACTCCGTCACAAGATCTTCGAGGTCTATCATTCAATGAGCCACCCATCTGGCGAAGCCTCAGTGGAAATTCTATCCAGAACGTATTTTTGGCCTGGCATGCGGCAAGATGTCAAGAAGTAGTCAAAACAATGTCTAGAATGTCAGAAATGCCAAGTGACGAGACACACCAAAACGGCTCTACAAGTCATTCTAGTGCCCAAAGTCCGGTTCACGCACATACACGTTGATATGGTAACCTTACCTGCCGTTAACAATATGCGATATCTACTGTCAATACGGGATCGCACCACTCGATGATATGAGGCTATACCACTGCCAGACATGAAGCAAGACACTGTCAGTTATGCTTTAGATCTCAATTGGTTCGCTCGGTTTGGTGCTCAAGCTGAAGTGACAACTGATCGTGGCGCACAGTTTCTCGGCGAAGAGTTCGCAGCCCTAATGAAATACTATGGTGTCAAATACTCCGTGGCCGCGGCTCGCAATTCGAGAGCAAATGGTTTTATCGAAAGGCCACACCGGGAACTGAAAGTGGCGCTCAAGTCTTGCCCAGAAGAAAATTGGCTTGCGGCTTTACCGAAAGTACTCTTATCAATGCGTACAAGACCTCGTGAGACGATCAAATGTTGTTCCGCTGAAATGGTATTTGGCCAATGTCTACGGCTGCCTGGCGAACTATTCCGATCACGCTCCGAAACTGCAATAACGATGAACGATCGGGCATTTCTGTTTCCACTTCGCAGTTATCTACAATATAACGCTCAGAATCGGCCGATCTGTCCTACACGTCAGCAACATGATTCTTCTTATAAAAGCAAAGATTTTGATAGCTGCAAATGGTTCTTCGTCATCAACGATATGGATAACAGGATTCTAGCCAAACCGAAGCGCGGTCCTTATCGTGTGTTAGATCGACGTCAGAATTACATCATTTTGGAGATTAATGGCAAGGCTGAAGCTGTCTCCAAACACAGACTATTCCAGGACGACGTTGATCCAAATGACCCGCTGTTCCACAATGTTGACCTATCAGGCGGTGAAGAAACGATAGCCCCACCTCCAGACAGTTTTGCTGACTACGGACTGACGCCCGACATCTCATCAACAACCGAGCCAACTGACGCCATCACGCCACCGCGAGATATAGAGGAACCAGAATCAGTGTTGACAGAGCCAACATCAGTTGTTACACGGTAGGGCAGAGCAATAACACCTCCTGTAAGGTTAGCCACCTTCATTCTGCACTAGTTTTCATTGTCGGGGGTGTATGTAACACGCGGTTCCGCGTTACAATTTGCTTATGTAACGCGATGGCAAGACACAGTAGATTTTAATTCAACATCAGGTAAGGAATTTAACTAGAAGAATGAGGTAAGTATAATGGATTGACACTAATTCTGTAATCATGGCATGTGTGTCTGGAATCTGAATGGTGTTAATTAAGTGACACGACAAAGACTCCAAAGAAACTCGTCTTTTTATGGCTCTTTATCGGAGAAATTTCTAAAAGTCTTGTAAACGTAGGATTTCCAACTTCTCGCTGGCCGCCAGAAACCCCCGAGAACACAACAGGAAAATACCAGCCATACAAAGTCAATCGTATGAATGATAAAAATTCATTCATATAAGTGAATGACACAGAAGAGTGTGTAGCACTAAATTGCTGCATTCCATAGTTTACCTGGATGGAGGAGAGACCAGAAAAATACCGTAAAAATGCATGAGGCTGAGGCGAGATCTGACTTAAAGAAGTACGAAAAGATGGAAGAGCTAAAAACCTGAAAAGTGAAGCATAAATCCAAGAGGATAAACGAAAGAGATCGACAAAATATGAAAATGATAACCAGCAAATTACCAACACGACATGTAGAAATTCGTTCTGGAAGAGTCATCAACAAACCGAAAAACGATGACTACGTTATGTATGAGTACATCGTAAACATTAGGGTGTCTGTGGAGATCAAGTAAATCCCCATATAAAAAGTAGTTACTTTTTATTTTTTTGTCTTTCAGGTTAGCGATGGTTTCTTCAACAAAGTTGTTTTTAAAAAATATTGTAATCTTTTTTTAATTTTTTTGTTTAAAGAGTATAAAATTATGTCTTAACTTTGATGATCTTAATATTCATTCTTTTTGAGATTAGTACACTATCGACTTGTTCAGCAACAGATATATCTGGTTTCCTATATATGAATCTTTCAAACGTGAATCTTTATAATAAATTATTGAAGTGGCCACAAAATATTATTTGTATTGATATCACGGGAGGATCTAAATTTCGTCATAGTTAAAATGATTGGAATCTATGATAATAAGGTATTCGCTTTCGTTTAAGTATATTAGAGAAATCAATGAAGCAGTGAGCATTCACAATTTTTGTATTAAATAGTTTATAATAAATCTTTAATTGATATAATTGATAACAAAATTAAATGTGAGGATGCAGAGCAAATGATCCTATTAATTAAGAAAGTTAGCCTGAGAGAAGGTGGCGAAAAAAATGAGGAATTTAGTTTTTCTAAATTTGATGATCATTCTAGTAACTTTGAATTCACGAATGTCGCATCAAAAGGTTCTCCTATGGTATGTACAAAAGGGCCAATAACCAATTTAACAAAAAACAATTTGTAGATTAATCTTTTCAATTTGTGGACCGGGTGATCTTGTAATGGCCGACATTTAAAAAAACAAATTTGAAATTATTTACGCTGGACCATTGAGAACGGGTGGTTTCTTATACCAATATAAGCTCGATGTATCACACTCTGCTCTGCTCGCTACCTGCACGTGCTGTCGCCTTTTCTGTTGCACTGACTATTTATGTCTGCTGCCTTATTTGCGTATAACACACTGTATCCCTAACTCAGCTACAAGTCAGTCATGCCAACCAACTTGCTGCTCCGTTTCGAGTCATGCGTAATATATAATTTATTAATCGGATATCTACGTAAGCCAGCTATTTCGCTGTTGCCGCAAACCTTCAATCAGACCACTCAAGGCATTCGAACTGCAATTAACACATTGCTTCGTCAACACTATATTTTAAGCGTGCATATTCTGAAAGGATCACCAGCTCACGAACAGAACACAAAGAGCCAATGTCTCGAAGGAATTCTGGACATCCACACTCTGCTAAGACTCGCAAACTTTCCGTGCATTTGCCAGAGAATGTCTCCCTGGATCTGTTTAAGGCCACCAATTGCACTGCACTTCGGATCATTTTTTCTTAGTAGTGTAACTCCCCGACAGGTGTGCCGTGCTGCTTTACTAATAACACAAATAGAATCCACAGGAAACAGATACAGTTGGTGGCCCTTAATAGGGACTGAGAGATATTCACCGGCAAATGCTGACATATGTAAGCAATTAATGGGTCAGGTGTTTATATCAAGACCGCAACCTTGATTATAATAAATGCTGTGCGAGTTTGTAAGTAATAAGAGACTGTGGATGCCCAGAAGTCCTTCTAGACATTGACACCTTGTTTCCTGTTTGTGTGCTGGTGATTTTTTAAGCAGATGCAGTAGAGTTGACGCACTATATGTTTTAGTTTGTGTTCGAACGCACTGACTAGACTTGTTGAAAGTATGCGGTATCACCAAAATGGCTGGAACATGTAGAAATTCAAATAATTAATTATCGATTACGAATGACTAAATGTGCAGCAAGAAGACGATTGAGACATATCGTGGTTAACGCGAGTAGGGCAGTCGGCCTAGTTAATTATTGCATTAGAGAAGGCAACGGCAATTATAGGTAGCTTACAGAGATAAGTGTGTTGCGTGGTAATTGCATCGCACTTAAATAGACGTAAATCCGCACGTAATTGAAAAACGGTAAGCGCGTTCGCACGAAAAGAGCATATTAAACCTTGAATTTGTTTTAGACAAATTATCAGCGATATAATGTGTAACGGCTGAAAAACAATTCGCCAACATATTGCCTAAATGAAATTCAAATTTAATTTACGCGGCACCAATTAAAACAAGCGAAATTTGTAATTAACCAATAGCGTGCGAACTT